>JBBBDQ010000991.1:5215000-5340000 GCA_037127315.1 Ascarosepion bandense
CTATCTTTAATAATACTTATAAATTTTGTTTTAGAGAAAATTTTTTTAATTGTATCTAAAAAATGTTTAGCTATTGAAATATTTATAAAGTTTCAAAACACCTAAGTCCCTATTTAACCCTAGCTTGTGTGTATTTGTGGTACAGTGGATATCGGCTCGGAACGGGAAACCGGGGAGCCGAGTTCGAATTCCAGTTAAATCGATTGTATTCACTTACGCGCAAATACCTTTGGGAAAGGTATTAATCCGTTTCTTCCTTCCAGTTATGGGTTAAATAGCAGGACAGATTGGGTTCTATAGCCTTGGTCGGCAACCAGTCTACCGCAGAAAGCAATGGCAACCTATTGCGGGATAATCTTCTGCCCAGTCAGTCATGTCTCGAAAGAGACATGATCGCCCAAGCGTGTATCACGTATGGCACTTAACTGACTGACGGACTGTGTGTATTTAATTTTAAAATCCAGTATTTTTCTTTCTTTCTGCGTGAGTGTGTAGAACTAAAATCGGAGTTTTTTAGTAAACATTTGCAATTTTCTAAAGTGTGATCATCACTATGTTATCTATATATATATATTCATGTACTTCCCTATCTATCTATCTATCTATCTGTCTATCTATCACTTTATGTTCTGTCTATCTGAGTTTTATTTATCAATCTATCGCGTTAGGTTGTTATCTTTATATCTATATCTTTAGGCTCTTATCTGTCTATCTATCTATCTATCTATCTATCTATCTATCTATCTATCTATCTATCTATCAATCTATCTATCTGGAAACCGCGTAATGGTTATTAAGCTTGTCTTACTAGTACCTAATACAACTGAGTAGTGAGTTCGATCCTCATCGGGTACCTCATATTTTCGGCATTGTACCACATCTAAGCGGCGCTGAGGAAATCATCTATGGTACTGTCTTGGGCACCTCGGCGTGGTGTTATGGTTAACAATCTTCTCTCGCTAGAACCAGTTACAATTGAGTAGTGGGTTTAATTCTCTCTGGGTGCTCCATACCTTCGGCCTTGTGCCACATCTAAGCAGCACTTAGAAAATCTCCTATCTATCTAGTGTGGGTACCTCGGCGTGGTTTAATGGTTAGCAAGCTTGTCTTGCAAGAACCAGTTACAACTGAGTAGTGGGTTCGATCCTCACTGGGTGTCCCATACTTTCAGCCTGGTGCCACATTTAAGCGGTGCTTAAAAAATCTCCTATTTTTCTATCTAGAAAACCATTGTTTTTCAAATAAGCATATTTTTTTGGAGCATACAAGATGTTGGTAAGGAACAATTATATATATGTACGCTTTTTTCTTCACTGAAATATATACAAAATTACAATGTCATGTCAAGTGGAGGTGATGAACCCAATTAATCAAAATGAAATAAAACGTTTAAAAGAAATTATATCAGTTTCAGTGAGAACCCATACAACCCCCCAAATTAAAATGGCCGCTGTATCCTGCCGATTGGCAGTATCAAGAAGCAAACCCGCTAACGAAGCCTCAGATCCCACTTAATAATGATATTTCATTTTAAAAATATACATTTGTAAGGTACAAGGCCGAAGGAGAAGTGAGGTGAGACTGGTGTACATTGTCTATCCAGCACCAACCTGATCCAACTCGCGACCCATTCAATCTAACGATTGAGACAATCATCACATTAACCCATTTCCCGACATCCAATCCCACTATACTTCTGCTTTTTATGGCCCTCACATCATCTTTACTTTTGTAACTTTCAATAAGTTTTGTCTTTTTTGTTGTTGTTGTTTCTCGCAAACCCTGTTCTATTATCTATTTATTCAAGTCTATCAACTGTGCTACGCACTGCTTTCCACAGTCCCGTAAATATCGGATATTCTAAACACTCCTTCCTCATTACTTATTCCAGATATTACAGCTCCATAGAGCCCTAATAAAAACTCACATAATGATAAAAATCTTTTGTTATGTATGGACTTATCTCTTCCCGTCACTAGGAAGTGGATGCGACTCAGGGTCAAGCTTTAATGTGGTGAGCCCGAACACGTACGAGTGGGCAAGGCACAAAAAACTGCCCAGGCCCCGTAACCACCGATTGCGCTGGCCCCGGTGACGAGCACCGCTTCCCAGATCTGGTGCAATGGGGTGGCGCAACCCCATGACACTATTTTCCAGAATCTGGCATCTCACAGTATTATTTTTCTCAATCCCTTGGACAAAAAACAAATGAGCCGCACACTGTCTTCGAGGACAGAGACACAACTGAGAGACGATTTGGATCCCCACCCACAAAAAAGTGGCAGGCGACAATTCTACTCCATAAGCTTCTTTTCTCGCGCTTCCCGCCTGTGGAACTCCCGTCCATATACTTGCTTTCCTGACGGCTACAACTTCCAGGAATTTAAATGCAAAGTCAATGGGGTGCAAGTCCGAAAGTATGGGACACCCAATGAGGATCGAACTCACTACTCAGTTGTAATAGGTTTTAGCAAGACAAGCTTGCAAACCATTACACCACGCCGAGGTACCCAAATCTTTTGGTATGTAGAATTTATTTGCTAAAAATACATTTAGTCAGGCACAAGTCAGAATTGGGGAGGGGGAACAAAACTGAGGTTGGTCTTCACTATCTTATACCTAGCTAATCCTACTCACGATCCAGTCATACTTTACAATTTCCTCATTCACCATAAGAAATTATCCATCGTTAAACAAACCTTCATCTACCACAATACCCATACACTCAGAGGACCTAAAAACACCCACCCACGTCTATTGAACAGGTGTAGAGGCTCATCCCTTGTTCCCTGTTTAGGATGTGGTTTCCGGCTTTCTCTTTTCTAATCTTTTCACTTTTCCTTATTTTTTTTTCAATTGGTGTAGATAGACTGAACAATCGCCCGGTTAACACTCCACCCGCGTCTACTGAACAGGTGTAGAGGCTCATCCCTTGTTCCCTGTTTAGGATGTGGTTTCCGGCTTTCTCTTTTCCAATCTTTTCACTCTTACGTGGCCCCCTTGCACACCTGTGGCCTTACCCGGGGTGATATGATTAAAAAAAAAAATGTATAAAATATATGATATACATATATATATATATATATATATATATATATATATATATATATATAAAAATTTTTACATGACATGATAGATGGTCGGAGGTATGAATATAATCCCAAAAACAAAATTGTTAAAAAAAATACAAAATAAATCTACTTTTGATATGTGCAAATGTTTTATTTTAATTAGCAACCACTTAATAATGATATGCGCATCTATAGATCAATAAAAACAGGAAGATCAAGGAAGGGGCGAGTAGAAACGAAGAGTAATTTGCATGATTGCCCGAGCTTAGCACTTAAAAATAAAGAGAGCAGTTACACTAGACAAATCAAAGTGTTTGTTTAAAAAGAAGAAAAAAAAATACAAGACCGAAAACTAAAAAAAAAAAGATCAATGGCACCACCTTCGGCGACCAAATCCACTAAAAAATCCGTCAAAGTCAAATCCAGTGGAAGCAAAAAGAAAGGCCGCAGAAGAAAGGAAAGCTTCTCGCTTTACGTCTACAAAGTACTAAAGCAAGTACATCCCGATACGGGCATCTCCGGCAAAGCTATGACGATCATGAACAACTTCATGAACGACATATTTGAAAAAATCGCCGCCGAAGCTAGCTGTTTGGCGCAGTACAACAAACGCTCGACTATTACCAGTCGTGAGGTCCAGACAGCTGTCCGTCTTCTACTTCCTGGTGAACTAGCAAAACATGCGGTATCTGAAGGCACCAAAGCCGTAACTAAATACACAGCCAGCAAGTGATCTTAATAACCACGTTTGGTGAATGGTTAAGACTGAACTTTGTCTTTATTCTGTCAAAATAACATAGCATTTTTTTCTTCATAATACTCTTGATGAATCATTCAATGATGGTCCTCTTAATGAAGAGCCCTTCAATAGTAAATAGACGATACTAAAGAATTTTTTTTCTATCTCCCTCTTTAAAAGGAAAATCTGACTTTCCGTACTGCGTCAAAGCGTTTCATTTAATGAATGTTTTCGTTTTTTGCCTGATAATTTACTTTGTAATATTTGTTTTTGTCGTAGAACGTAACTACTACATCTTAAAACTAATCAATCGCATGAGCATACACGTCAGAGAGCGTTTATACTATTGAGTGCGTAATTTTTCGTTCTTAGTGGGGGGGAAACCTTTTCTCTTTAGCTTCAGCTGATTTAACTAAGTCGTGACTTGTTCGGCTATCATTCGAGTACCTGGTGCTCAAATCTGCATAATTTCAATTTCTCAAGTTTCGTTCCCGCCTCACATTAAGAATTTTTTAATTTAGTTTTTGTTTCCTTGTCAATTAAGCTTTCTTATCGAGCAAATAAACTATTCCATCGTTCGTCTGGAAATAGTCACCAAGTCTTCCATAAAGAATCTGTACTCAAGTGACAGCATAACTGTTCTAATCTTCATTTAAATTTGGTATGCTGAAGTTCATACCCAAACTACTTCCTTGGATTTCCGTAAATCTAACAATTCTCATTCTCAACTTCTATGTGTTTTTTTTTTTTTTTTTTTTTTTTCTTTCTTTTTCCTCCTCTATCACACCATACTGGGTCTTCCTGTACAGGATCTTAACGTCAACCAACGCCATATCACTTTCGTTTTTTCTTTTTTTATCTAAGAAATTATTTTTATTTTTTATAATAAAGGGCCGAGGAACGGTTACTCTTTAAGCCTGATACTTAATTTTTAACGTTGTTCCAATTCTCTCCCAGAAACCAAGAACTAATTAAAAAAAACCAAAAAAAAAAAAACTGTTCTGTCGTATGCAAGAGATCACCTTCAAGAAACTGGTATACTGAACTCAAGTGAAGGCTGATTTGTACAAAAAGGTATATATTCATTTCAGCAACTTGGTCTAATTTTGGTCGACTCTTAAAAGACTTTGTATCGGCAAAACTACTTCTAATCTCCGAGCTAGCTCACCAACACCTATTATGGGTTAAATAATCTTGTAGCTTTTGGCATACAAGTTTAAAAGAGAAAAACCCTCATTTAAAAAAAAAAACAAACTACGAGGCAGATATTAGACAAGGCGATGTACCAATTTAATGTTAAATCGAAATTAATAACTGGCTTTTCTGACAAGGCGTTTAAAAGATCCTTCGTATACAGACTTAGAATTTTCATGCGTCTTTCGTCATGAACTTTCGAGTTGAATTTTTTTTTCTCCCTTCTCCAATACAAATAAAACGCTAAAAATTAATAATTTGATTATAGAACAAAAGTTAGCGTACTAATTGTGGCTAAATGTGTGTGTATTTCATTTTGTCAGCTATTTATTAATAAAATCTTTTTTTTTTTCTTCTTCTCTTACTGCTGATTGCCTGCTGTTCGTCTTATAACAACTATTCTGAGTAATTAACGTATAGATTAGTCCCGTCATGAGCAAGTGGGTGTTTTGACAAAAGGCGAAACAAATTATGAAATTACCTGGACGCGGCATAAATACCACCCACAGAAACCATAGTGCATTTAGTGGCAATCCTATGTAGAAAGTATATCTAGAATGTGTGCAGTGGCATATCTATGAAATCAACGAAACGTAAGCTTCAGTATTTCATAACCAGAAAATATTTATTTTTTTTATCATTATTAAACCATTTCAGTGATAGAATTATAAACTAATCGGTTGAAGTAGCTAATGTCGGTCTTCGAAAAGGTTCTAATAATAAGCATTTCACATGACCTCCGTTTCTCGGGGCTTGTAGCGCTCGAATCCCCAGCTGTACTGTTCCAGTTGAGTACACCAGCATCAATTCACAGCTTAAGTTTGATACGAACGGGGTCTCTGAATATCTGTTTTATTCTATATGTTGGCGATATTTCTGCTGCATTTTGTATCTCTTCACGGAATAGGCTTACGGCCATATCACGTTGAATACACCGGTTCTCGCTCGATCACCGAAGTTAAGCAACGTTGAGCCTGGTCCGTACTTAGATGGGTGACGCTTGGGAAAACCAAGTGCTGTAAGCGTTTAGTGACGGATGTGCAGTGGATAGCGGCAGAGAAAGAGAAATCGGTGAACCGAATTCGAATTCTATTTGAATACCCTGCATTCACTTAAGCACTGGTACCCTTGGGAAAGGTATTAGTCCGTCCCTTTCCTCCAGTTATGGATTAAATAGCAGGATAGAACTTGGGGACCCTGCCCTTAAAACATATCCCAATGAATCTTGATACTCGAAAAGAAAAAAGTATTACTAGACACAAAACTTATATGAAAACAACAATAAATTGTTGAAAGTAAAAAGGTATTACCAGCAATAAATAAATTAAAATTTAGTTGGCAATAAATGACCCGCCGAAGTTGATATGCCATAAAACAAAAACAACCAACAAACAACTTAACGGAATGCGGAAGGGGATGTAATTAAAATCTTTCTGATGCTATGAGTTACTAAACCTTAATTCTATTGAATTTTATAATCTAAACCTTATATAATAAATAGAATTTTGTGTGTGTCCGTTACCTATATACTTCATTTTATTTTTCACTGATCTCCAGTAGCGTCTCTCATGTATTGATATTTACCCTACTCCCCCCACTGGAGCGAAATATGACACAAGGTCTTGAACCCGACCGAAGCAACAAAAATTTCTCAGTCCCCTCAACCGTCGGTTGAGATGGCCCCGGTGACGAGCACCGGGTCCACCTCTCTGGTGCAATGAGGGGTCACGCCCTGGGACACTGTTTACCGGGACCGGGCATCTATTCAGTGTGATTTTTCGAAGACGCACCTCTGCCCTTTCTGACGGAGGTACAACTGAGCCGCACTCTGTCCTCGAGGACAGAGACGCAATTGTGAGATGATTTTTGGTCCCCACCCGACACAAAAATGTGCCTGTTAAGTGTCATGTGTTTCTCACGCAATCAAAAATATAGTCTCTTATTGATGAGGTATTGAAGGATTTATCTTGTGAGGTAACGAATATCAGCTCGAAATGAGTAAATCGGAGAGCCGAATCCGAATATCAGCTGAACTGTTTGGATTCACTTACGCGCAAATACCTTTGGAAAAGGTATGAGTTGAATAGCAGGACAGATTGGGTCCTCCATTCAGTCTACCTCAGAAAGAAATGGCAACCTACTGTGGGAAAATGTTCTGCCTAGTCAGTCATGTTTCGAAAAAGACATGATCACCCAAGCGTGTATAACTTATGGCACTTAACTGATGAATAGAAGCCGTTAAATTTCTCTCTCTTTCCTTTTTTTCTCTTTCTCTCTCACTCACTTTTCCCTTTTTCTAGCTCTCTGATTTCTCCTTCTCTCTCACTCTCGCTTTCTTATTTCTCTTTCTCTCTCTTATTTCTCTTTCTTTTTTTCTCTATTTCTCTTTTTCTCACTTTTTCCTTTTCTCTCTCTCTTATGTCTCTTTATCTGTTACATTTTCTTTTTCTCTCTCACTTATTCCTATTTCTCTCTCACTCTCTCTTTCTTTTTCTCCCTCTTATTTTTATTTCTCTTTTTCGTTCTTTCTTATTCTCTTACTCTCTCACTCTTTCTTTTTTTCTCTCTCTCTTGTTTCTCTTCCCCTCTCACTCTCTTTTCCTTCTCTTTCTCTTCTTCTTCTTTCACTCTCACTCTTTTTTCTTTCTCTCTCTCTCTCTTATTTTTCTTTCTCTCTCATTCTTTCTTATTCCTTTTTCTCTTATTCATCTTTCCCTCTCTCTCTCTCACTTTCTCTTTCCTCTCAATCTCCTTTTTACCTTAAAATGGATTCGTCAGTTACCTGATGAGTTATTGGCAGGTCATATGGTGGGACAATTATTTTTTTTTTAAATTTTGGTGAACAAATAACTTAGAGAGTCAAGTTAAAGGGAGATAACTACATAGTTATCAGAAGTGGCCTCACACATGGAATGAGAATAATATACCAGAGTGATCGTAATAAAGGGTTGGTTCTAAATTCATAGCACCTGAAGAAGGACAAAGCGTACAGCGAACGAAACGTCGTAAACATGACAGTAAAGATGAGGACAATAGTCCGAACCATGTAAGTATTGTAAATACTACCTTATCTCAGAAGTTTAGACAAATATATTGAAAATATATTCTAACCAGAATTGGACTTATAATTTTTTTCTTTTACTATATTCGACAGTAAAAACTTTAAAAATATTCTGAAATATTACACAAAAAGAAACTCAATAAATTTTTCAGATCATAATTAATATAAACATAAATAAGTGTTTATAACAATACAATGCTGTTGGGCACAAATTATAAGATACTGTTTTAAATTTGTATTGTTTATTGAAAATAAACCCTAAAATGGTTGCTCTGTCTAATTATAATATAGCTAAATTGTTGAGTATAATTTCCCTTTGAAGCAAAGGAATGTCTTATTTGAGGGAAGAATAACCGTCTCTACTAAATCAAAAACGTCTATATATATATATATATAGCCTTTAAGATTTGAAAAAATCGCTCGACCAGCGGTCGAGAGCGAGGAAAATTTACTCGACCGACTACATTTTCTTAATAGTCGCCTTACGTAAACAGCGTGAATCGCTGACGAAAAGCAAAAAATGAAATTTTTATTAAAATTTCGAGCCTGTTAGAAAAGATTAATTTTTTAACAAAATAATAACAACAAAATTTGATCTTTCCTCTTAATAATAGCATAAGCATTTTGATTATAAAACTTTGTTTTTATTGCTTTTAGCATCATAATATGCTGTTTTTTTCTTCTTTTTTTTTGGCAATTGAGTGGAGATACCTAAATTCGTAGTTTCTTTCTACTGTTTGACTACAACCTCCATCTCATAGATGATAAGAAATAACAAATCTGATTTTCCCAACGATTTTCCATAAAAAAATTACTTGTATAATTTGTTTTTCGCTGCTTGGTTAAAAGAAGTATGCGTATTTTTCTTTCTTTCTTTCAAATGTTCGTTTTTACTTTTCGTAAGCGGAGAAAAATTATCGATGTTCAGTCAAGGATAATATTTTTCCAAATGAGTTTCAAAAAATCTGTGAGCGTCGCGACAGAGACATTTTGGCTCCACTCCCTGGAAGCGTTAATTAAACGAATGTTTAAACTGACCGGGACGATAAAAGGTCATTGTAAGTTATTTTAAGTAACTTGTGAATCTTCAATGGCATACATTTGGGTTGTAAAGGTTCCATTTTATTATTTGAGAGATTTTTAATCGACCGTAGGCGAGTAAAGCATTTAACTTTAATCGCCCAATTATGTTTTTAATCGACCTAGTCGATCGGATGAGTGAAATCTTAAAGGCTATATATATATATATATATATATATATATATATATATAAACAATTAGTGCAGCAGATAATTTTCTAAACATATATTGTTAAATATAACAGACAATGAATGTTTATTATATTTAATCATGAGCCGTTCTAAAAATTGTATTTTGGCTTTAATTTCAGGTGAAAATAAAGACAAAAATTCTTCAACATTTGGATATTTTTATTATGCTGGTTCTAAACTTTCGGCTCACATGAGTCATCGTCAGAAAGGTTACAGGCACGTAACCAAAAAGACATTCACCATCAAAGGTGACTTTATCTTGTGTTGACATAAAACATCGCTATGCGACGATAACAATCACCAAATAGCAGGCCCAGGTCCTTAATTTGTAATACGGTTCTATGACGTCATATCACGCGAGAGACAGAAATGTTAACAATAGAATTATGTCTAAATGCAATATAATGTGTTGTGACAGGATTAAAATGTGATTTTATTGAGTGTGGGTTGCTTTGATTCAATGTAGATGGCCTTCAATATCTGAAGATTTTTTTTACTGTGTGTATGTGTGAGTATTATTGTTTTATTGACTAAAATCTGTCTAATATTATATACATGGCGATGGTTTTCTAAGAAACATTGTTTAATTGAACTATGATCAGAAATGTGGCTGGTAAGTATACGGAAGAGCGTTGTCATAGTAAAAAATGCATGTAGTGGGTTTATTATTAGTACCAGAGAAAAATCTCTGAACGGGTAAGTAAATTGATAAACTACATTGGTTTTCTGCGGAGGATTTAGTTGTGTTGCTGTAGGGTTTTAAAGACTATCCTCTAGCATTTAGGCCTAAAATGGAACACTGTTGTCATATTTGGGCGAGAGCTGCCCAGTCCTGGCCTTCCAGTTTCGATCGCCCAGAAGTGTTTCACTGTCTGTTCAAAGTTAATTAGATATTATAATTAGAATATCGATTAAGTCTAATTAATTTCATTCGTTTTCAGTTCCTCAACGGAGTGTTAAATCTATTAACAATAGACATTGTTTTCATAGAGAACATAGGCAAAATTTGGTGTGATAAGGGACACACTATTTAAGTAAAGTTGTCTGGGAACGTCTCGTCTTTTAATGAGAAAATGTGTCCAAGTCCCCATTCAAAGTTAATTAGAATATTTAGAACATTAATAAAGTCAAACTAACATCACTGGTTTTCAGTTAAACTTAAATAAGATTAGCGTCCAAAGAATTGTCATGAATCTTAGAGAATTAAAGCGAACAGAGACTTTTTTCTTCTTAAAGTAGTCTTCTATTATATGCGATTATTGCTTCCACGTCTTTCTCTTGTAGCACTAAAAATATTTGTCCCGTTACTATCCCCATTTTAGGTTGTCATCTGTTTACACAAGCTGATTAGCTTGGTTAAGCGTTGTTTTCCTCTGTCGTACGAGTGCCAAATTTTCTAAGCCACCATTACTCATTATGTGTCCTAGAAATTTTAACTACCTCCTTATGATTCTAGGGAGAAAGGTTTCTTTTATTTTTATTAAAACTTACTCGTGACTCAAGTAATGTGTCCATCAGTGACGTGCTTATCAACATCGCGTACCCCACGCAAAATGCGCTTTGCGGCCCCTCTACCCACAGATTGCAACTTGCGCACCCCCAAACATACCGAACCCACAATAAATATTATGTTCTTGTATGTATGTTGAAACAGAAATCTATAATCTATTTCTCTCTGAAGTTCATTTTTTTTAAAAATTACAATTGATTTACGGTTGCAGGTTCGAATCCTACTGGATAGCACAGATTTTCGTAATAAAAATTTATCGTAAATAATCATGCCGGTAGATATAAATATAAAAATACTGTTTAATTAAAAACAGAATGTCTACTTAAATACGAGTATCGATAAAAATAATTAATCAGAAATTGTCGGTTGCTTATAACCAAGTTTCGCTAAAATTCTTTAATATATATATATATATATATATATATATGAAGAGAGAGAGCCGTGTTGATGGGTATCTATTTCAACATACAAGTATGATAATGATTTTCTGGTTAATCCTAATAATTATTTATTTAATTTTCTTTTTTCATTGCAATATATCTGCTGAGTCAAGGAGCCTTGCGGCTTCCTGTGGCATTGCGGCCGTTAGGGAATTTGTGACTCTCTTTGCAATTGCTGGGTCTGCAGGGGCCCTAGGCACGGCCCTGGCATCCATCGTATTCTCAGCTTCCTTCTGAACAAACATATATTGTCCCTCAAGTCTCCTCTTCATTGCCATATAGAAGAATTGATATTGAATAACAATTGGACACTCATTTCTTTGTTTCCAAAAAATATTTTCCTGCATTTTAAAAAGTTTTATCCTTAGTTTCTGGAAAGCATCTTTTGATCCCCTTATACATCTTCGGTTTTTTCAGACTTTGTTTTATAATTTTTCAGAGAGTGAAATTCCTTAATTTGCACGATTGTGCCGTCTCAAATTCATCTATGGAATTCGCTAATTACCATGCAATAGAATGCTTTAGTGGCTATAATAAATCTACAAAGCATTTTTTTTTCTAGTTTCTTTTTATTTAAGGTAAAGTACCACATCTCGTTGAAGCGCTATTTCCTGCACATTCACGGAAGTGAAGAAACGATGAGTTTGGTCAGTATCTAGATGGGTGACCGCTCGTACGTTTAGATGCGAGGGTGGTATAATGGTGTATGGATCCGAATTGTTGCTCGAAGTATCAAAGTTTAAGATACCCTCGGAAAAGGTATGAATCAGCAATTTATCCGCAAAGGTAAGGGTAATTAGTCAATCTTTCAGCACAAAACCGTTATTATCAAAAGAAATATAAAAAACACGCACAAAATATTTGTTTTTCGGCATTAAAAACCCATAGCGTTTCATATGCTGTTAAACAAAAATAAGCGAATAAATTTAAAATAAAATGAAAACGTAAATATAGAAAGCAGAAATATCTATCTATCTATCTATCTATCTATCTATCTATCTATCTATCTATCTATCTATCTATCTATCTATCTCAGTCTCTTCATTATCTATCTTATTCTGTCCATATGTATGTATGTATGTATGTATGCATGTATGTATGTATGTATGTATCTATCTATCTTATTGTCTTCATATTCATATCTATCTATCTATCTATCTATCTATCTATCTATCTATCTATCTCTTCATATCTATCTATCTATCTATCTATCTATCTATCTATCTCAGTCTCTTCATTATCTATCTTATTCTGACCATATGTATGTATGTATGTATGTATGTGCATGTATGTATGTATGTATGTATGTATGTATCTATCTATCTTATTGTCTTCATATATCTATCTATCTATCTATCTATCTATCTATCTATCTCAGTCTCTTCATTATCTATCTTATTCTGTCCATATGTATGTATGTATGTATGTATGTATGTATGTATGTATGTATGTATGTATGTATGTATCTATCTATCTATCTTATTGTCTTCATATCTATCTATCTATCTATCTATCTATCTATCTATCTATCTCTTCATATCTATCTATCTATCTATCTATCTATCATTATATATCTTTCTCTTCATATCTATCTATCTATCTATCTATCTATCTATCTATCTATCTATTTATTTTGTTGTATAATTACAGCTAACGCTTTACACATGCTTAGAGCTTTTAACTCAAAACAGGCATTTGATTTGTAGTGATAAATTTGTTTGTCCTCTCTAATACAATTGATTATTGTCAGAAAAGAGCGCCGAGGGAAATTACAGAAATTGACATTCATTTTTACGGCTAATATTATTTATTTATTTATTTATTCATTCATTGTTTTTGAAAACAGGCGCCAACAAGTGTTAACTCTACCGAACAATAAGATTGATAAGCCACATAACAAAACCTATCCTCCAGATTCTGTCGAATAAAGGGCGGAGTAGAATCATACTACAGGTAGGACAAGAACGGTGCTGGTTGGTCAAAGACACCGGAACAAGGAATGTGATATTTATGCTCAGATTGTTATTAGAAAGGTTAATGCACATGCAGAAAGACTTGTAACTGTGTTTCATAGACTACACAAGGGCAATAGACAAGATTCGCCACAAAGACATGCTCCGAAGCCTTGACACACTTAGGAAAAAACAAAAAACAAAATCAAGAACTTATACTGGGAGCCAACCACCTGCATACGGGCAGGTAATGTGTTCGTCAGATAAATGGGTGTAAGACAGGGATGTCGATTTTCATTTATCCATCCCTTTATCCATCCTCAGTTTCTATCTATCTATCTATCTATCTATCTATCTATCTATCTATCTATCTATCTATCTATCTATCTCACTCTGTTCATTATCTATCTATCTATCTATCTATCTATCTATCTATCTATCTATCTATCTCACTTCTTATTCATATCTATCTATCTATCTATCTATCTATCTATCTAATTTTGTTCATATCTATCTATCTATCTATCTATCTATCTATCTATCTATCTATCTCACTCTGTTCATTATCTATCTATCTATCTATCTATCTATCACACTCTGCTCATATCTATCTATCTATCTATCTATCTATCTATCTATCTATCTATCTATCTATCTCATTCTCCGTTCATTATCTATCTATCTATCTATCTATCTATCTATCTATCTATCTATCTATCTATCTAATTTTGTTCATATCTATCTATCTATCTATCTATCTATCTATCTATCTATCTATCTATCTATCTATCTCACTCTGTTCATTATCTATCTATCTATCTATCTATCTATCTATCTATCTATCTGTCTATCTAATTCTGTTCTATCTATCTATCTATCTATCTATCTATCTATCTATCTGTCTATCTAATTCTGTTCATATCTATCTATCTATCTATCTATCTATCTAATTTTGTTCATATCTATCTATCTATCTATCTATCGCACTCTGCTGATATCTATCTATCTATCTATCTATCTATCTATCACACTCTGCTCATATCTATCTATCTATCTATCTATCTATCTATCTATCTATCTATCTATCTATCTATCACTCTTCTCATATCATATCTATCTATCTATCTATCTATCTATCTGTCTATCTAATTCTGTTCATATCTATCTATCTATCTATCTATCTGTCTATCTAATTCTGTTCATATCTATCTATCTATCTATCTATCTATCTATCTATCTATCTATCTAATTCTTCATATCTATCTATCTATCTATCTATCGCACTCTGCTGATATCTATCTATCTATCTATCTATCACACTCTGCTCATATCTATCTATCTATCTATCTATCTATCTATCTATCACACTCTGCTCATATCTATCTATCTATCTATCTATCTATCTATCTATCTATCTATCTATCTATCTATGTATCTATTCATTTGAGTATTTGTTGTATAATTAGAGTTAGTGCTTTATCTATGATCAGAGCCTTTAACTCTAAACAGGCATTTGCTTTTTAACGATAGACTTGTTCGTCATCTTTAATACAATTGATTATTGTCGGACATACTTACGGGCAGGTGATGTGTTCAGTATATATATGGGTGTGAAACAGGGATGTGCCTTTTCACTGCATTGATTCAATTTACACGGCGAGGGAATTCTGGGAGAACTTGTTCCTGCAGGGATTCGTCAAGTGTGGCCACAGTCATAATATAAAATACGTAGATGACAGGGCAGACATGGAAAGGAAACTACAAGATGCCCCCGGAAGGAAGAGATGAAAAGCTAGACGAAAGAACGAAACATAAACTATAAGCAAACCGAATGCATGGTCACGAGGAATAAGAGGAGACCAAAAATACCAATTACAGGTCGTGGATACTAAAATCAAGCAGGTAAAGAAATTTGGATACCCGGGAAGTGTTCTAACAGTGGATGTAATGTGCGACACAGAGATTCGAATGCGTAATGGACTAGATGCTTTCCAAAACCAAAGACAAGAATCTTTTGTTAGAAACAAAGGAAATACTACTAAACTTTTTTGTCATAGCTGTCATCAAATTTTAGTCAATGCCCTCAAAGATGAAAGAAGGATTCGAAGAAACAGAAAAGTCGTTCTGCAGAAGGTTGGTGAGCATGACATTGTCGGAGCATGTGAGCAAGATAAAGTTTTGGAGAAAATGGAAACGGAAAAGAAACTTATACTTAATGTCCGGAAGAAACAGCTGACGTTTCTAGGAGGCTTAATGAAGAACGAGGTCATGGAGAATTTAATACTCACAGGACGGATAGAGGAAATGAGAGACGAAGAAAACAGCGTGTGACGTACTTGATGAGTTTAATCACATGGATATATATGTGAGTTTTGTTGTTATACTTGTGTAAATATATGTTAGTATGAATTTTACGTGTATATGTCTGGTCTTCACATGTTAGTGTGCGGACACTATTTATATGTAGATAGGGATGGATGTGTGTATATGTAGATGTATGTTAGCCAAATATGTATGTACATATCTGTAAGTATGTAAATATGTGTATATGTATGTATGTGTGTATGCATAGGTATGTTCATATATAGTGATATATGTGTATACGTATTCGTGTGCTTGTGAGTGGGCGTGTAATGGGTATATGAACTTTCATTCTGACCAATGAATTTTTTTCTCCTCTGGCTGTGGTGATCCTTATCCGAGATAAGGCTAAACATTTTTATTCTGGGTTATGTTACTTGATTTCCATTTCTTTTTAAAAAATGTTTATCCTGAGATAATATTTATACCGAATGAAACGAATAAAATGTGGTCTGGTGAAATGAACTAATTAGTTCAAAGAAATAGATTATAATTTATAACCACTTTAGAGGATGTGTTCAGTTTTATTTATGTATCACATACTTTTTTTAATCGTTTCACCCCAAGCAAGGCGGTACCGCCACTGATGCTTAGGGAGCTACATAAGAATAAAAGTTTAGATAGGAGGAGAGTAAAGAGAAGGACAAACCAGTTACATTGGGTGTCAGAGAAAGGGCAAAAGAAGGATGGAAATACAGGTGTGAAGGCAGTTGTAAAGGTAGAGAGAAAGGAAAAGTACAAGATATACAGGGTAATGTAGAAAGAACTGGAGTCAAGTGGATAAGAGATGGGTATCGACATTGCATTTAAATTCCTGGAGGTTGTAGCTGTCAGGAAAGCAAGTATATGGAAGGGAGTTCCACAGGCGGGAGGTGCGAAGAAATAAGCTGGTGGAGTAGAATTGTCTGCTGCATTTGGTTGATTTAACTGTAAATCGGTGGGACCTTGTTGCCAGTCTGGTTGCACGAGTAAATTCTTGTGGCAAGGGCACAAGTGACTTAAGTTTGTCGGAGCAGAAGCCATGAAAAATATTTGTAGAAATTTGTCGGAGTAGAAACCATGAAAATATTTAGCTAATATCCATTGAGCTCTCTATACAAATCTATCGTTTAATATTTTATATTAAATCAATCTTTTTGAATTATCTTTGCCATTCATGGACTTTACATCATTATCTATCTATCTATCTATCTATCTATCTATCTATCTATCTATCTATCTATCTATCTATCTATCATAATAATAATAATAATAATAATAATAATAAAAGTAATTGTTACTAATGGAAGTACATTCCATATTGTTTATGTAGGCAGCAATCCTTCTTTTATACAAGTTTCGTCAAAAACAGCAGACAAGGTTGTATAGGTATGAGTTTTTAAAAACGTTTCATGTGATCTGGTGGTGGATAGAGAATTAAAAATTAAAAGTAACTCTCTTTTTTTCCCGTTTACAAAAGTTTACAAAAACGTGTGAAATCCTGATTTTGCCGAATAGAAAAAGTAGTGACCCGACACTGAAAGAAAAAAACGAAGCCGGATTTCACGATCAAATGTTGAATTAATTTTCTGACTAATGAAAGGAAGCGATTTGCAAAACTGAGAAATGTTTAGTAATCCAGTGTAAAAAACTAAAAGGGCTATAAAAACAGAAAGAAAGTCGAAGCAGTCGGTCAGATGGGAACAGAAATTAGAAACGGGACTGCAATATGTGACTAAAGAAATTTTAATCTGCTGAACGTAAAACATAAGGTCCCGTCACACATTCGTTCTCCTTCTTCACTCGTGCTATTTCCTTTACCTCTTCTTCTCCGTCCTCAACATTATTGCAGTCAATAAAGAACAAGACGACAACAACAGCAACAACAACGACAAGATACTTCAACTGATTCCTAGAAACTAAATTCCGATAAATACAATTTCCTTTATAGCTTCACCTTACTTTTCACTTTCTCGCCAGCCACAAAGGACAGGTAAGAAAAAAAAACTGATAATAAATATCAGGAAGAGACAAATGAGGTCCCTGGGACACGTAATGAGAAAGAAGGGCCTGGAGAAATTGATACTCACAGGTCGGATAAATGAAAGAAGAGACAGGGGAAAGCAGCGTGAAACATACTTGTTAGGTCTGAGAAAATGGTTGACGGAGCGAGGCTTGGAAGAAATACCAAGAAAAATTATTGAGAGCGACTAGAGACAGAGCCAAGTGGAAGTCCATGATCGCCTATGTCCTGAAGGAAAAAGATGAATTATCAACGAGTATGTTACGGATTGAATGTTGTAGGTCTCCATGTGTATTTAACTAAGACCTAACAGAGTTATGGTCAGAGAGATGTAACGTGAGTTTTCTTGATAAATGTGTTTTAATATATTCATTGTAATTATTTACGAATTTAGATTGATCAAGTACACAGGTCATACGCATTCGTAAATAATATTGTTTTTTTGTGGTTTAGATTTTGCAGGTCAATTAAAAAAGAAAAAGAAAACACTCAAAAATATCTACTATGAACACGGCCACAATCTATTCACCATGTTAGGAATATAAAGCGTTCATATGATTTTTCATGCGAGGGTCATTCAATAAATAAGGTGAATTTTTCTAATACAGATAGATGCTTACTTTTTAAAAATTATTTTTCCTTTACCTCTTTTTTAAATGGATTTAATTTTTTTGCAGCTTGAAAAAACTTTGAGAGTTTTAGAGTTTAACAAAGATGGCCGACCAAGATGCATGCTACAGGATTGAACAGAGGTCAGTTATCAAATGTTTGGTTGCTGAAGGGTGCAAACCAGTTAAAATTCATAGGAGAATGTCAACTGTGTATGGTGCCATATGTTTCAGCGAAAAAATGTGGGCTAAATTGTTTAAAGTTGACGGAGCAGTGTTAAGGATGAAGACAAGCCTGGGTGGCCTACAGACGTGAGGTCTCCTGAGGTGACTGAATCAGTCAATGACCTCATTCAGTCTGACATAAGAGTGACAGTGGATGACATTGCAAGGACTTTGAGTCTATCTGTTGGGAGAGCACACAAAATTGTCCATGATGATCTTACCTACCCGAAGTCAGCTCACACAGCAGCCCAAACGGTGCAGACCATCAACAAGCTGGGCTGGGAACTGCTCCGTCATCACCCTTACAGCCCAGACCTTGCCCTTTCAGACATTCACCTATATGGTTCCTTAAAAGCGTTCACGAAAGGCACGAAGTTTGCAAGTGACGATGAAGTCAAAAGTGCTGTGAGCAATTGGCTGAGACATGAGTGCAAAGATTTTTACGCTGAGGGAATACGGAAGCTTGCATACTGATGGGAAAAGTGTCTGACACTGCTGGGAGACTACGTTGAAAAATAAAGTAAGCTTCTATCTATATTAGAAGTCCTTATACCGAAAAATTCACCTTATTTATTGAATGACCCCCGTACTTAAATAAAAAAAATCTATATATTCAGTTAAAATAAAATAAAATTCATGCTTCATAAGGGCTAAAATTTTTACTGAAATCGTTTGGATAAATAAAGATTTCGGACAATGTTTATATAATTAATATTATAAAATAAATTACAAGTTCATATGAAAAATTATATAAAAATCTCAACCATATCAGATTGCCTATTTTTTTAACGAAATTTGAATATACACACACACACACCACCCTCACACACACCCACAAACGCACACACACATACATATCGGATAACAGATTGACGAATCGGAGAGGTGAGTTCGATATCCAACTTGCATTCACTAGATGTCGCACAAGACTGAAAGAATAGGACACACAGTGAGGATCGTATTCTTATCTCAGTCGTAATTGTTCCAGCGAGACAAGCTTGCTAACTATTTCACCACGTCGGGATGGCACTACCTAATGCAGGTGTGGGCAAACTATGGCCCGCGAGATTCATGCGGCCCTCCAAATGTTAGTAAATTTTTAAGAGAAAGTTACCAAGCAATGCCAAATAATATTGTGAACATAAACACTTTAGCCGAAAATGGCTATCTGTCAACTTTGTTACCGTGCCAATGATTTTATTGCCTTTCATTTGAATCATTTCAGTGTGCTGGCAGATGCCAAAGAGATAAGACGTGTGCCATTTTATTTCAATCTCGCTTTTATTATCTGACAATTAACAGTAACAGTCAAGTGCCATACCTGATACACGCTTTGGGCGATCATGTCTCGAAAGAGATATGACTGACTGGGTAGAAGATTGTCCTGCAGTAGGTTGCCATTGCTTTCTGTGGTAGACTGGTTGCCAGCCAAGGCTATAAAACCCAATCTGTATTATTATTTAACCCATAACTGTAAGGAGGAGACGGATTAATACCTTTCCCAAGGGTATTTGTGCGTAACTGAATACAAGGAATTTAACTGGAATTCGAACTCGTCACCCCGATTTGTCATTCCGAGCCGATATCCACTGCACCACAATGCACATCCAGTTATTTGACAAACTTTACCGAAAATGAATTATTTGAAGCCACCAAAAAAGCAAAATATTGACGAATGATGGTTGTTTAACAAAGAATGAACTCAAAGGTATTTCTTAACTGGCGCTGAAATTAAAGCTGCACGTTTATTTTGTCATGAAATAGTTGCCCTATTTAAGGAATAAAGTTTGAAACGTCACCCAGCACGCCTACTTTTGACATGATTTATCAAAGCAAGAACTGCAAATGGCCTAATGTATATACATGTAGAAGCCTTGGTGATACTTGATAAATTGGCCTTGTGCCAAACACGTTCGAAATCCCCGCAATTTAAATATCAGAAGTTTGAAGGTTGGGTGTTAGAATGTGGAAGGTTAAAATATTTCGTTTGTACATTATAGTAAAGATTTAATATCATAATGACAAAATTGTAAGAAGGAAAATATATGTGAAATTTGTAAACTGAACACTATAACATATTTGTATGTTTTGTAGTTAAAATTGTTAAAAGAGAAATGTAAGTATTTAAAATGGTCACATAAGTTTAAAGTCCATGGTTGTGTAGTAGTAGAATGCAAAGTCTTATGTTCTTTCTTCCTTTTGTTAGGTTGGCTACAGGGAGAGAAAAAAGAAATAAAGAGATGGTATTAGCGTGTCCTGTTGTTATTGTTGCTCTCTTTGGCGGTGTGAAGTGAAAAAAAAAAGGGAAGAAAGTTGGAAGAAGTTATTGGCGGGACGTGACCGAATCAGCTTGAAGTTTCTTCCTTACATTGTAAGATGCTATCAGATACTGCTCCCATTCTGACTCTTGACCGGTCACAGACGTGGTTAAATAGTAAATTTCAGCCATGTAACCGGCTCCCAGAGGTACCTTCTTCTTTAGGTGTGAAAAAAACGTTTGACTGACGTGAATTTTTTTATTTCTTATCCAATTAGGATCCAGAATTTTGCTTTTCACACTGATTTGTGAAATTTGCCTAAGTTGGGTTTTTCCAAAATATTTTTAATCGTTTGTATCCGATTTTGCGTGTATGCAATTTTATTTTGTGTGCTTTAGTCAGTTGAGGGATAATATAGGATTTGTATCCTATATCCACCTAACGCCTGATCTTTACCCTCTGTTTATGGGTAATAGTAAAACAGGCTGGGTTCTTTAGCCTTGAGTTGCAGCTGGTATAGGAGAAGAGCAACTCTGGAGTCAGAACCTGCGGATGGGTCGTTGGAAGACTGTGTGACACCAGTTCGCTGTATTCGTCTTTCCAAAAGGCATTCCCCCATTTTAATGAAATGATTTGTGGGTAGTCTGTCTGTTCTTTCTAAGAACTGATCTACTTCATTCTCATACGTTCAAAACGAATCGAGATTTCTATATGTGTGTGTGTGTGTGTGTGTGTGTGTGTGTATGTATTTGTGTGCGTGTGCATGTGTGTAAATATTTAGGCATAAAGAATATATATATATATGTACCTGTAAAAAAAACAAAATAGAGGCTTTTCTTTGAAGACACGATTCATTCTCTAAGAGATCTTATTCAGGGCAATGTCTAAATCTTATTTTGAAATGAGTATTATAAATCCGGATGTGCCTTGCGGTGCAGTAGATATCAGCTCGGAACGAGAAATCGAGGAGCCGAGTTCGAATTCCAGTTGAATTCATTGCATTCACTTATGCGCAAATACCCTTAGGAAAGGTATTAATCTGTCTCTTCCTTCCAGTTATGGGTTAAATAACAGAACAGATTGGGTTCTATAGCCCTGGCTGGCAACCAGTCTACCACAGAAAGCAATGGCAACCTACTGCGGGATAATCTTCTGCCCAGTCAGTCGTGTCTCTTTCGAGACTTGATCGCCCAAGCGTGTTTCACGTATGGTAGTTAACTGACTGACTTATAAATCCAAGGCTATAAAACCTAGTCTGTCTTGCTATTTTACCCATAGTTTATGGAGAAGGTATGGATTCATAATTTTCCTAAGGTTATTAGCACGTAAGTGAATGTAATGAATCCGACTTTAATTCAAATTCGCCTGTTCGTTTCCTGAATAAATCATGCCTCCATGCAACTGGTTTAGAAGGAAAACTCTAAACTCAAACCAGCCTAAACAAATCCCACTTCTACTGCGTCAGTTGTACGTGATGCCCCTACGACGCTAATGATACACGGGATGCGGTGCCCTCACAACTCTAATCACGAGGTGAACTGTCCCTACAACTCTAATAAGTCATGGGATGCGCTGCCCTCATGACTCTAATGAGTGACGGCATATCTGGATCTTGACATATGAAAATAATTATAACTGTCGTTATAAAAATTAAGTACATTTTAAAATTTAAGAACGGTCAAACATAATTCATGTTAAATGAAAATCAAGGTAAACTATGGGGATGGCAAGTGATGCAGGTAAAGTTTTGATGTAATATAATTATTACTTATTTTATGTTAGATTGAGAAATTAA
This sequence comes from Ascarosepion bandense, assembly GCA_037127315.1. NCBI lineage: Eukaryota > Metazoa > Mollusca > Cephalopoda > Sepiida > Sepiidae > Ascarosepion > Ascarosepion bandense. Next base: position 5,237,488 of record JBBBDQ010000991.1, read on the forward strand.
TTTTTGTATTTATATATTTCAAATAAAAAAAAACGTTTTGAATTTAACAGTTTTCTTTCAGTTTAAAAAAGATATGTTGCTAAGCTTGGGAAAGGTGTATATCTTTTTGAAAAGAGGTATTCGAAAGGAACAAGGACGGAGATTTACATTTTCTTAAAATTCGATAACGGCGTTCTCAAGAATTTTCCTCAGGGCGTAGGCGATTATGGTTCTCAACAGTTTCCTGTTCCTTGAAGCTCTAAATAAATCCTGTTTTTTTGCTATTTCTAAACCCTGTGCCGCCAATCATTTTCTCAATATCATCAAGTATTCTATCCATTGTCCCTCTGTTCTGTGGGTATTAGATTTTCTAAACCCTCTTTCCTTATGTGCTATAAAAATATCGCTTGTTTATTTTTTTAAAATTTCCTCAAATCTTGGTCGTTGACCAAATGTTCGGTTCATGATATCCTCAGCAGCCTTCTGTAGAATCACATTTCTGTTGCTTAAAATCTCTTCTTTATTCTTATCTGAATATTGTCCAGCATTCATTGACAAAGTGCTGTAGAGCAGCTAACACCCCTCTAGAGATCCCAAAATAGAATGGTCTGTGATCCAAGGTAGCTATAAAAAAATAAAAGCAATCAGCGATTTGGAGTGTCATTGACAATTGGCCCGAACACTTTTTTGTCAAGACTCTGCTGTCAAGCGTAGAGGGACACAGGCAGGTAGAGTCTCGTCTAGGGTGAAAGACAAGACTCCGACTTAGACTTAAGCTGGGTCTACGAGATATTTTTGGCTTAGCTTAAGGGCTCGGAAACTCAACTTGTCGCATCTGCCTTGCTAGCAATTGGTAAATCCTAGAATTCAAAGTGGCATCTAGGATTACTATCGGACTGGTCTCTGCGACTATAACAACTTAATCTCTCCTCTCTTTTACGATTTCTTGTTCTGTCTTTTGGTGTTTATTTTATTTGTATCAACATCCTTTAGCACAGATATTGTGCGGTGGATACTCAGCAAACATCTTCGTCCTGCCACTTCGGCGATAAAACGCAAGGGTTTCGCATAAAAACTTATTTCGATTCGCGTAGGTTTTCTATTTCTCAATTTTCTGCTTAGATTTTGGAATGCATCTTTGGCCTAACATGCAATTCTCGCCCCCACCCCCTGTGGACGATAAACCTTGCGATACACTCATTCAATAAGTCTGTATCTTGAGTGGTTTTTGTGGTTTACATTATAGGTATACTAGTAATCGGAGACCACAATTTAAACAACCTGACGTACGCAGATGATACAGTACTAATAGCAGACACAGAAAGGAAAATACAAAAACTCTTAAAGAATGTAGCAGTAGAAAGCAACAAGAAATGACTAGAAATAGACTGCACGAAAAACGAATGCATGGTCATCAGTAAAAAGGGCAGCCCAAAATGTCAATTACAGGTCGGGGATACCAGAATCAAGCAGGTACAAAAATTTAAATACCTGGGAAGCGTCATAACAGATGACGGAAAGTGCGACACAGAGATCCGAAGGCGAATTGGCATGGCGAAGGAAGCATTCCAGAAGTTGAGTAAGGTATTAAGAAACAAGACAATTTCACTAGAAACTAGGAAGAGAGTACTGGATTGCTACGTGATGTCCGTCCTTCAATATGGCAGTGAATGCTGGACAATACCATCAAAGATGAAGGAAAAACATAAAGCAACTGAAATGTGGTTCTACAGAAGGATGCTGCGAATCTCATGGATCGAGCACGTGAGTAATGATGAGGTCTTGGAAATGATGGAAACAAAAAGAAATTAATACTGAGCATCAGGAAGAGACAGCTAAAGTTCCTAGGAGACGCAATGAGGAAAGAGGGCTTGGAGAATCTGATACTTACAGGCCAGATAGAGGGAAAAAGAGACAGGGGAAAGCAACGGATAACATATTTGAAGGACCTAATCAGGTGGATGATGGAACGAGGATTGCATGGTGTAACAGGAGAAGGCGTGCTCAGAGCCACCAGGATAGGGAAAAGTGGAAGTCCATGATCACCTACGTCCTGAAGGGACAAGGCACATTGAAGAAGAAAAACTATATAAAGCGATCGAAAATATAATCATTTTATGAGCGGATCTGATTAAAAAACATAGATATAGAGACAGAAGAGCCGTTAAAAATTAATATCTACATTAGCAAACAACATTTGACATTAATCTAGCTCGTCTCTGATAGTTTATTTTGTAGTACAATGCCAATGATGTTCCGTGTGGACTAACATACTTATAAAATATTTATATCGAAATCTTCCTCGAATTATAACGTCGATGTATATAATCTGATTAATCGCCATAGCTTCTTCTATAAACCGCATTCATTCAGGAAATAGGCAATCAATGCTCTCCTACAAGTTTCTTTCCATTTTGGTTCTTTGCATATTGTTTCCATTTGCTAAGGTTCTTGCTCTCTTCCAGCCCATCATTCACCAATCACCAGGTAAGAGAATCACTTCCTGTCCTTATCTCTCTTGACCACAACATGCCATGTTTACCAAACTCTCCTTTCGCATTATTGATCTAAAGAAGCCCAGCTGTTTCTTTTTTCTATTTTGTGTATAAATATTTCTTTTTGTGGATATTTTAAAGATGTTCTTTAGTTCGCTCCGTCCATATAATTTCTAATGACCCCAGTTTTTTCCTCTTTCGTGAAGCGTTAACCTAAACGTATTTATAAATGGAACTTTGTCTGCGTGTGTCTGCGTGTGTGTGTGTGTGTGTGTGTGTCCGTTACCTATACACGCCGAAACGGCAGAATCGATTTTCTTGAAAATTTACACAGTTGTACTAGGTTTTGTGTCGAGGTACCCCCGGATAAATATCGAAAATTGATAATCGAAAAATCGGGTTATAGAAGGAGTGACCCGATTTGACAAAGTCGTAAGAAACGTTATTCAGAATTTGCAAGGTTGCACTTCTTACAATAGTGCAGAAAATCGATTATATATATATATATATATATATAAAAGGCAAGATGTTTGTGTGTGTGTGTGTGTGTGTTTCTGTTTATCTGCCCGTATGTCTGTATTTTTTTCAGCCCTTTTATTTTAGTTAGTGCTTCAGGTTTGGTTCTAAGTAGGTATAATTTTAGTTTTTAGTGTCAGCCATGATACCATTTACTCAGAGGACTTATTTAACCTTCAAAATTCAGTTTACGACGAAAAAAGACTTATTCGATATCGATACCAGGAAACCAAAATTTGACTTATATCCATTCATTTTTCTTTCAGTCTACGGTTTCGCTTTAACTGGGAACAACTATTGCTTTTTAGTCTTTCGTGCCAACTTCCACAGAGTCTGAGCTCCAGGACCATAGATTAGTTTTAAAGCTTTCATTACACCCGAGCAACACCGGGATATACTGCTAGTTATCATATAAGAGGAGGGATAACGCATCTCTTCTCTCTTCATGTGCTGTATACCCACATAAAATAGGCAATCATTGATTTCCACATCTTTTTATCCATTGTAGGTCTTACTAAATGTTGTCTTTCTGTTATATCTCTCTAAACTTTGTTCCGTCGTCCATTAAACTAAGCTCAATAAGCATATTATGCGTTATTTTTCTTTTGTTTCCCTTGCTCTCAATCTGGCTATTTACCGAAGTCCTTCTGTCTCGGTGAGATATAGCACAAGACCGTTTGTTTTAAGTTGGATTTCCGATCGCAGCCCCTCTGACAAAAATTTCCCGTGAACCCCACAAAAAGGCGGATCGGCTTTTATCTATTTTCCTCAATGACCGTAGACAGCAAATCTGATTTCGGGGTTCAGTCGATTTGAATTTTCCCCTAATATGTCCTGTGCGTGTCACTTTTTCGAAGCCTTCGTTCTTCATGATATACTCTAGAAATTTCATCTGTCTCTTTCTGCTGGTAAGTATAAGTTTTCTATTGGCTTCCATTTTCTGTAAATATTCGTTGATACTCATTCCATACTGTTTGGTCTATGTATTTTTCATCACTCCTCTGTAGAACTATATTTTTGTTGCTTCAAATCTCTTCTTTGAGAAGATCATCCAGCATTCACTGCCCTGCAGAAGGACATATATCATGTAATATCTTGTTACTCTGTTCCATGATTCTAGCGAAATTTTCTGTTTCTTAGTACATTGCTTATCTTTGAGTATGCATCTTTGGTTATTCCAGTGCGCCTTCGGAATCCAGTGTCACCAATTCCGTCCTCTTTTAAACTCTTCCTAGATAAGTGATTTTCTAAGCGCCGCTTAGATGTGGCACATAGCCGAAAATATGGGGCACACAGTGAGGATCGAACTCAACATTAAGTTCTAAAATTGGTTCTAGCGAAACAAGCTTGCTAACCATTACACAACTCTGATGTGCCCCACTACTTCTAGATAGTAAATAAATAGAAATTCATTTCCGCCAAAAAAAAAAAAAAGAAATTAAGAGAAAAATTTAATAAATCTCAATTGACAGCTTCACTGGATGCTCGATCAAGAAATGCTGACAGTTTCCTTATAAGGAAATGGCTAATATTAATATTATCACCATTTGTGATCATATTTGTGATTGTTTGAGTTGTATCTTCTGTCGCTATCTATGTAGGTAGAGTTATTTTTGTTTCTAGTGAATGTGTTTGTTTTTTTTTTGTACCCAAAAAAACCCAAGACTTCCAATACTGATTTCTCGTGGGTTCGTTTCCCCTATTAGTAATATTCATCATCATCATTTATCTGTCACACCCAGATGGTGCATGGGGCAGCAACTTTTTGTTGCTGTTACTGTAACAAACTGTTTTTTACGGAGCAGGGTTGTTAGCCCTGCGCTCAACCCCCAAACCTTTAGGACCGGTGGACCATTTTTGGTCCTTACGTTTACAGAACCTGGTATTCCCAAATGGTCGCCCATGTTGCTTAACTTCGGTGATCGGACAGGAACCGGTGTATTGAACACGATATAGCCGTAGACATTAGTAATATTAACGCTATATAATTATCACGTTACTTTTTTTTTCTTATTTTGCCATGTGCCGGACTTTGTGATCGTTTGAATTTTATCTTTTGTCGCTAAATTTGTAGGTATGTTATTTTTATGTAGGTAGGTATATGTAGGAGTGTATAGTTATTTTAATTTCTAGCGAATGTGTTAGTTTTTTTGTACCCAGAAAAAAATCCCAGACTTTCAATACTGATTTCTCGTCGGTTCGTTGCCCCTATTACTAATATCCCAGACTTTCAATACAGATTTCTCGTGGGTTCGTTTCCCCTATTACTAATATCCCAGACTTCCAATACAGATTTCTCGTGGGTTCGTTTCCCCTATTACTAATATCCCAGACTTCCAATACAGATTTCTCGTTGGTTCGTTTCCCCTATTAGTAATATCCCAGACTTCCAATACAGATTTCTCGTGGGTTCGTTTCCCCTATGATTAATATTAACGCTATATAATCATCTCGTTACTTTGTTTTTCCTATTTTGCCATGTGCCGGACTTCAATTTGGCCAAAACTGTTTGGTCGAAAATGTCACTTCCAAATAATAACGTTGTCAATTGCTAGAATGAAAATCTTAGCGAAAACGAAAGTTTGCATTTGCAGAATAGTTTGGCATTTTGCGAAATCGTCTTACAGAATTACGATAAGCCGCAAGCTGTCCATTCGCGTCAGCATTTAAAACCTCACAACGTGTTCTTCTGACATTTTATTGTTTGGGTTATTCTTTTTAAAACACACTACCTGAAAATGAAATGTTTCCAAGCATGAAGCGGAAAATAAAATAAAATAAATAAAATAAAATACTAATTGTCGATTAAAACCCTACTGAGACCCATATCTTTGGAAAGAGAACAACATTCTAAAACACGTAGACTTTTAAGAAGTCGCCAAGAAACTTCTTTTTCTAGTGTTCCAATCATATGTGTAAAGTCATGGATTTAGTATCAGGTTAGACAGTGTTCACTCTCTTTGATGGTATCCAATCTAAAAGAAAGAGAACTTCGAATTCCAAGATAATAGAAATGGCAAAATTCACCATTTTTCGAAAATCTCTCAAATTAGATATTAAAGTAAGCTTTTTTGTTGGGAACTTTCACTGCTCACGTCCTGAAGTAAAATAATATTTTAAAAAATTCCATGGATCCACTCTTTCCTGTATTTGGTTTCTTTGTAAATTATCTCACAGAACCGTACAGGGAACCGACCAATTTTCCCAGCATCTATATCGATGGATTCTATTTATGAGTTTTACTTGAGATGTGGATTATTTATAAGTCTCTATACGTGCTTAAGCACGGGGTTTCTCTGAAGAAACATCCGTTCATCGTGGATAGAAGATCACTAGTTTGGTCTTCAGGGCATCGAATATCCCCAACCAGGCTTTGCCTACTAAGCTGCTAGAGGTCAGACCTTAGATCAGATAGAGAAAATCTTTTAAGCGATACTTTTTGGTGGAGTAGAGATACGATGGATATCGGTTCAGAATGAGAAATCGGAGAATTCGTTGCATTCACTTACGCGCCATTATTCACAAGAAAGGTATTTGTTGTAGATTCCGGATGAGGAACCGCACAAAATAATGAATCAATTGAAGTAGACAGACTATACTATTGCCCGGTTCACACTCTACCCACGTCTATTGAACAGGTGAAGAGGCTCATCCCTTGTTCCCTATTTAGGATGTGGCTTCGGCTTTCTCTTTTTTTTTTCAATTGGAGTAGATAGACTAAACTATCGCCCGGTTCACACTCCACCCACGTCTATTGAACAGGTGAAGAGGCTCATCCCTTGTTTCCTGTTTAGGATGCGGTTTTCGCTTTTCCAATCTCCTCACTTTTTTTTTCTTTTTTTTCAATTGGAGTAGATAGACTCCGGTTCACACTCCACCCACATCTATTAAACAGGTGAAGAGGCTCATCCTTTGTTCCCTGTTTAGGATGTGGTTTCCGGCTTTCTCTTTTCCAATCTTTTTACTCTTACGTAGCCCCCTGCGCATCAGTGGCGTTATCGCCTTGCTCGGGGTGATATGATTAAAAAAAAAAACAACAAAACAGATATGAAGATAGAAAATTAGGTTATATTAATAAATATATAAAATTCTTGATGTGAAGTCGTGGAAATAGTATGTCCGTGTAGATTATTCTGGCTGAGTGGAGCTCAGAACTAGTCTGACTTCTGATACGGTAGTCTGCGGATAATTTGGTATCTCTCGGTCACTTACGTATCAGTTCCGGCACTCTCCAATAACTGTAACGGATCTCTACGAATATGCTCTACTGCCAACTACAACTGCAACTACTATTCTCTCTATGGTACGATTATATGTATACTCAGTCAAGTCCATTATCATATACAAAAGGGAGAGATCCCACAACAGTATTAATCCATCTCTTCTCTATCCAGATATGGGTTAAATAGCTGGACAGACTAGGTTCTATAGTCTTGATTAGTAGCCGCTCTATCGCAGAATGAAATGAGTAAACTACTGCATAAAAATATTCTGCTTAGCAATGGATCAAAAAAGACATGATCGCCCAGACCTGTATCATGTATGGAAATTAAATGACTAACTAATTATATACTACTTGATTCTTGTATAGCAGATGTAACTTTATATAAGAAATCAGATGCAAATGAATGTGAGCTCCATCGGAGAGTCTACGAGGTACGTAACAAATCTAATGATGAGAATTCTGATGAATAGAGCTCGAAGCGGAATAAAAATGAAAATAAGGTAAGAACCGCGTCGCTTTGCTGAAGACACTGAAACGTAGAATGAGATGTTTATTATTGAAATGATATCAGAGAAAGCAGAAGGACACGTACTTACGTTTTATAGATTACGCAAAAACATTTGACAAAACACGCCACACAAATGTATTTAAAGAGGCAGAAAGACTAAATCTATTTGGAGAGATCAGAATGGTTCAGAAATTATACTGGGAGCAAAACACTTAAAAAAAACGCTTGCTTATGGATAGAAAGTGAATTGAAAAAGTATAAATAGTGCATAAGATAAGCATGTGTCTTCTTTCCAGATTTATGCAATTTCTAGCGACGCTATCCTAAGAGAACCAGGATGTATTATCGGCGGCCGTAATATTAAGAATATAAGATACAAATATTTCACTGAAATGATGGCTGACTAAAAAAAGAAACACCGAGACAGAGTAATATTAGGTTGTTCCAAAAGTTCGTAAACACTTGCAAAACTTGAAATTATACTCGCCAAGTAATCTAAGGTTACCAGAAAACACTTGCAAAAAATTGAAATTTTACTCGCAAAAACAACAAAAATTATTGCTCAAAATAAAGACCATCATTTTCCAAGATTTTCTGCCATCGGATCTGGTCAAAGTACCATTCAGCCGGCTTCGAGTCAAAGAATTGTTGACACGCTTCCTCGACTTCATCAAACGATTCGAATCGGCGGCCCTTCAGAAAGTGTTACATTCAGCGAAAAAGGCCGTAATCTGATGGAGCACAGTCAGGACTGTAGACTTGATGTGGCAGAACCTCAACGCCGTCAAGCTCTTCAAACTTGTCTTTGGTCTTCCTGGCGGTGTGTGGCTTGGCATTGTCCTGCTGCATCAAAGCGCGCTTTCGGTTGATCAGAGCCGGGTACTTTTGCTTCAACTTTTCGTAGACCCGCTCAAGTTGCTGACAGTAAAGTTCGGCACTGATGGCACGACCATTCGGAACCAACTCAAAATGCACGATTCCTTCAAAATTCCACCAAACGCACAACATGACTTTCTTGCCGAATCGATCTTGTTTTGGAACCGACGGTGTCTCTTGCCCTTTCTGAACCCATCGCTTGTCTCGATTGTGCTGGACAAGATAGACCCATTTTGCAAGTGTTTACGAACTTTTGGGACAACATAATAGAAGGAAACATGACTAATCACCAACTGCAAGAAGACAGAAAATATGGTCATCATCAAAATAAAACGCCAGAGATGCGAGTTACGAATTGGAGAAGTCACATAACATAAGGTGCAGTCGTTTAAATATATGGGTCTAGGATATCCAGATAGGGACACGCATTATGCCACAAGAAAAACCATTATAGAATACTGTTGTCATATCTGGTCAGGCACCTCTGCTGTTCATCTCAGTATTCTCGACAGGCTCCAAAGGATAATCTGTAATGTGATTAGTAACAACCTGGCAGTTCGACTCCAGCCACTTTCTCACCGGCGAATGTGGCTTACCTCTTTCAAATATTTTCATGGATTCTGCTACGACGAACTTAGGTCACTAGTGCCCCTTCCACGAGATTTTACTCGTGGTAACCAGACTGGCAAAAGATCCCACCTTTTAATAGTTAAATCAACCAAATGCAGGCGAAAATTCTACTCCAACAGTTTCTTTTCTCGCACTTTCCGACTGTGGAACTCCATTTTGTATACTTGCTTTCCTGACGGCTACAATCACTAGGAATTTAAATGCAATGTCGATTCCCATCTCTTATCCACTTGACTCCAATCCTTCCTTCCAGTCCTTTCTACATCACTCGGTGTATCTTGTTCTTTTCCTTTCTTTCTGCTTTCGCAGCTGTTTTCACACCTGTGCTCCCATCCTTCTCTTACCCTTTCTCTGACACCCCCTGTAACTGGTTTGCCTTTCTCTTCACTCTCCTCCTGCCTAAAATTTTACTCTCTTCTGTAGCTCCCCACTCATCAGTGGCGGTACCGCCTTGCTTGGGTTGAAACGATTAAAAAATATAAGCAAAATTCCGAGAAAAAAAAATAGTTAGAAACAAAGACAAAGTTTCTAGATTTAAAAATTTAAATATCTGGGACGTGTTTGATCGAATACGAGAAGTATGGCACTGAAATCCGAGGTCACATAGCAATAGCCAAATATGCATTCCAAAAGCTAATAGTCGTAAGACTTAAAAAGAAAACTTCGCTAGAACCACAGAAAACAGTAATAAGCTGTTATGCTATACATGTTCTCATGAAAGGCAGTGAGTGTTAATCAATCTCTTTCAATATGAAGAAGAAACTTGAAGCCGCCGAAATGTGGTACTAAGGAAGGATATTGAGTAATGACCGAACATGTGAGCAACAATGGAGTTTTAGAGAAAATAGAAACCAATGTCATATCTCTTCTCTTCTCTCTTTATTTGACATGTTGCGTTGTGCTACAGTAGATATCGGCTCGGAACGAGAAATCGGGGAGCAGAGTTCGAATTCCTATTGGATTCATTACGCACAAATATTCTTGAGAACGGTGTTAATCCATCTCTTCCTTCCAGTTATGGGTTAAATAACAAGTTGGGTTCTAGTCTACCGCAGAAAGCAATGGCAACCTACTGCATGATAAATTTCTGCTCAGTCAGTCATGTCTCTTATGAAACATGATCGCTCAAAGCGTGTATCACTTATGTTTTTAATCATATCACCCCGAGTAAGGCGATAACGCCACTGATGCGCATGGGGCTACGTAAGAGTGAAAAGATTGGAAAAGAGAAAGCCGGATACCACATCCTAAACAGAGAACAAGGGATGAGCCTCTTCACCTGTTCAATAGACGTGGGTGGAGTAGGAACCGGGCGCTAGTTTAGTCTATCTTTTCGAATTGAAAAAAAAAGAAGAAAAAGAAAAAAGAAAAGAGTGAAAAGATTGGAAAAGAGAAAGCCGGATACCACATCCTAAACAGGGAACAAGGGATGAGCCTCTTCACCTGTTCATTAGACGTGGATGGAGTGTGAAACGAGCGATAGTTTAGTCCATCTAAATGTTCGGTCCTTGTATTACTCAACATCCTTTCTTAGTACCACATTTCGGCTGCTTCAGGTTTCTTCTTCATATTTGAAGAGATTGCTTAACGCTCATTTCCTTTCATGAGAATATGTATAGCATAACAGCTTGTTACTGTTTTCCGTGGTTCTAGCGAAGTTTTTTTTTCTCACCCAGAAAGAGACAGATTAAACTTCTCTGGTTCATCATGAGGAAAGAATGCCTGGAAAAACTGGAACGATTAAGGCAACAAGGACAAAAGAAACCAACATATAACGTACTTAATTAGCTTGCGCAATTGGATGGCGGAACAGTGTTTAGAAGAAATAACAGAAAGACAAAATTTATGAAGAGCTACAAAGGATAGGAAGATGTGAATACCCATTATCGCCTCCATTCTGGGGGTCATTTAAGTACCATACGTGAAACACGCTTGGGCGGTCATATCTCGAAAGACTGACTGAGCCAAAGATTATCCCGCAGTTGGTTGCCATTACTTTCTGCTGTAGACTGGGAGTATTAAGGGCAAGAGAGATAAGGACAGGCAGGGATTCTCTTACCTAGTAATCTTATGTTAATGTTTGGAGTTAAGAGACCAGGAGCTTTAGCAAAAGAAAGCAACCTGAGAAGAATAAAAAAGAATAGAAAGCCGCGGAGAGCCATGATTGCCTGTGTCCTCAATAGACGAAGTATATAGAAACAACAATAGCTATTAAGCAGAATATATGCATTTACGTTATATTATGAGAAAGGTTTTAGAAAATGTAAGCTTATTTATAAAAGGAACTTTGTGTGTGTGTTTGTGTGTGTGTGTGTGTGTGTGTGTGTGTGTGTGTGTGTGTCTGTGAGTTCGTTACCTAAAGACTCCTAAACGGCTGAACCGATTTCCTTGAAAATTTACACATTTGTACTATAAGCGTCTGTGAGTGTTCTTATCTAGGTTTTGTGTCGAGATACCCCCGATAAATATCGAAAATCGATAACTGAAAAAATCGGGTTATAAAAGGAGTGGTCCGATTTTAATCAAATTTCATACACTCATAGACAAAGACATAAGAAACGATATTCAGAAGTTTCAAGGTTGCAGTTATTACAATAGTGCAGAAAGTCGGTAATATATATATATATAAAAGGCAAGATGATTATGTGTGTGTGTGCCTGTTTGCAAGCTGGATTCTGGCAATAAAAATATTTCTGGCCCAATGTAATGAACAAAATTTCGTTGAAGTAGACATAGCAAAATATTCGATAAAATCAGTCGAATTCATGTCAGTGAAAAGATTTAGGCCAAGAAAGCGTAGATCCCTACTCTCCTAATAAATCGAGAATGTCATTCCGTTTTGTGTAGATCCTATGAGGGTAATTCAATAAATAAGTTGAATTTTTCGGTATTAGGACTTATAATACAGATAGAAGCTTACTTTTTTTAAAAGCTTTGTCCTTTACTTCTTTTTCAATGGGATTTATTTCTTTTTGCAGATTGGAAAAAATATTGAGAGTTTTGGAGATTAACAAAGATGGCCGACCAAGAAGCATGCTCCAGGATTGAACAGAAGTTATTTATCAAGTTTTTGGTTGCTGAAGGGTGCAAACCAGTTGAAATCATAGGAGAATGTCAACTGTGTATGGTGCCACATGTTTCAGCCAAAAACATGTCTACAATTAGAATAAATTGTTTAAAGAAAGATGGAGAAGTGTTGAGGATGAAGTCAGGCCTGGGAGGCCTACAGAAGTGAGGTCTCCTGAGGTGATCGAATGAGTCAGTGGCCTCATTCAGTCTGACAGAAGGGTGACAGTAGATGACATTGCAAGGACTTTGAGCCTATCTGTTGGGACAGCACACAAAATTGCCCATGATGACTTTGCCTACTCGAAGGTCAGCTGCCGGTGGGTGCCAAGCGGTTCAGACCATTAGGGACCTGGGCTGGGAACTGCTCCGTCATCCCCCTTACAGCCCAGACTTTGCCCCTTGAGACTTTCCCCGGGTTGGTCTCTTCAAAGCGTTCCCGAGTGGCACGAAGTTTGGAAGTGACGATGAAGTCAAAAGTGCTATGAGCGATTGGCTGAGACATCTGTCTAAAGATTTTTACGCTGAGGGAATACGGAAGCTTGTGCATAGATGGGAAAAGTGTGTGACAATGCTGGGAGACTACGTTGAAATAAAAGTAAGCTTCTATCTGTATTAGAAGTCCTTATACTAAAAATATTCACCTTATTTATTGAATAACCCTCGTATTAAAGCTACCGTCTAAAAGTCCGGGAAACTATTTGAACAGTAGGGCAGCTCGAGATTAGAACCGTGGTATCGCACTCAATTTGAAAGTTAATGTTTTACATATTAATGAAACGATGTAGTTTTTCAAAAATCGTTATCGTTTTTTGAGTTTGAGTTTTGTTTAACGGCATAGCAACCCCTGCGGGTTATTTAATGCCGAGAAGGTAGGGTTTAAGTGTTTTTTAATGTTCGGTTATCTCGAAATGGTTGATTTTGTCAGATTTTGATGAAAACACTTATTTTAGAAATTTGAAGATGTCTTGTAGTTTTGCATTCAGAAATGTAATGATGGTAATACTTGTTTTTATTCAAAAATATATACTTCTCTACCAAAGCTTATTTTTATAGTTTCATAGTGGTTTGGCTCTAGTGTGGGGGTTAATTATTTGCCCATAGCTGGGACCCTGACAGGTTTTACTATCCCGGGTCAAGTTGGACCTGAGAACAACAGCAATTAGGAGGTGGTTCCATGCTCCTCACAACCTCCCAACCAAAGACCTTGCCGCCGGATACAGTTTAGCGTCATACACAAGACCGCTGAAGAAACGAGACAAATTATTAAGTTTATTAAGTTTAGGTCATAAATTGTAGCGTTGGGATTTCATTCAGGTGATCAGCTTATAATAAAGCCTCATAGCATTAATAATTTACTTTAATTTAATTTAATTTAAGGCTTTACAAATTGCACATCGACAAGATGCATGACACAAGAATATCTAAACCTATTCATAAATGGAAATTTGTCTCTGTGTGTGTGTTTGAGTGTGTGTCCGTTACCTATAGACTCCGAAACTGCTGAACCGATTTTCTTGAAAATTTACACATTTGTATTATAAGCGTCTGCGAGTGTTCTTATCTAGGTTTTGTGTCGAGATACCCCCGATAAATATCGAATATCGATAATCGAAAAAATCGGGTTATATAAGGAGTGGTCCGATTTTAATCAAATTTGATACACTCATAGACAAAGATATACGAAAAGATATTCAGAAGTTTCAAGGTTGCAGTTTTTACAATAGTGCAGAAAATCGATAATATATATATAAAAGCTTTCATTACACCCGAGCAACGCCGGGCTATACTGCTAGTTATTACTAAACCATTGCACCATCTTATAAGACCTTCATTTACTTCAAATTACACTAAAAAATTTGTATTTATTGTAATATATCTTGTAATTTTAGTGTTTCCATGAACAATATGAATTTAAAACGTTTTGTATCATAAATTTTGCCCAGCACTTTTAAGATATATACATTTTTATCTTTTTTAAAAATTTTTATCAATTATGATCTAACAAATGCTAACAAATCTTATTTATTGAATAACTTTTTCTTTTGTTATCTTCTATAAATCTGAAAGAATGCATTTAAAATTAGAATATTTTACTTGTGGTGATTCATAATTATAATTCTTGTTCAAATATATCTACTATTAAGGGCCAGGAGGTTTTTCCCGTCTGAAACCATCCTGCACGTATATAAATCTACCGTCCGCCCGTGCATTGAATACTACTGCCATATCTGGTCGATTCCTCCTGCTTTCCACCTACGTGTCCTTGACAAAATCCAATGGGGAATCTGTAATGTGATCGATCCCGACTTGGCTGCTCAGATACAGTTACTTTCTCTTCGGCGCAATGTAGCTTCCTTGTGTCTCTTCGACAAATACTTTCGCGGCTTCTGCTCTGATGAACTTAGCTCACTGGTACCCCCTATATATGAATTTACTCGAGCCACAAGATTAGCAATTAGGTCCCATCCTTTTACTGTGAAAGCAATAAAATGTAAACTCAAATTCTACTCCAGCAGCTTCTTTTCTCGCACTTCCCGCCTGTAGAATTTACTTCCGTTAACTTGCTTCTCCGACTGTTACATCTTTTAAACTAAATGCTTTAAAATTGGTGAAGGCTATGAATGAAATGTTTTGGTGTCATTACATTTAACACCAATCCTCATCTAAAAGATCGAGTATAATGCAAATTTTTTTAAAATTGTGAAGCACAAGCCTGCCCTATTCAGCAGGATTGGATTCAATAATCTTGGAATTATTTCGAACTTTTGTTCTCATCTTGGATGATATAGGTGTTATAATAGACACAAAGTTTCGACCAAGTTCCTTCTGGTCATCATCAGGTGTACATAAAATGGTTGATGTGGATTACTTCAAAATCAATTATTGTTCTTTCATGTTGAATTTGGTTCATTACTAGCCAGTCCAAAGATCGAACTCATGACCACTAGATGATACTAACACATGTATAATCAACTACTATATTCCCTATGCCACTGTCCCGGATGGACTTTAGTGGTGTAATTTTGGAGACTTTTACATTCAGTGTCAGATTTTGATTATGTTACTGGGTTCGTGACACTTGTCATAATTTATATTTATTTAAGAGATGAGTAATTTTCAATAATCTTGGAATAATTTCGAATTATTTCTGTGGACACCTGATGATGATCAGAGGGTACTTGGTCGAAACGTTGTGTCTATTATAACACCTATATCAACCAAGATGAGAACGAAAGCTATTGAAAATTACTCATCTCAGAAATAAATACAAGGGATTGGCTTCTTTTATGTGTCGTGTACCTTCAAGAAGCAGGCGGTTATGGTCTTCCATATATCCCTATCTCTAGTAGTTCTTCGCACACTTTCTCCTGTTACGCTACCCAAACTCTGTCATCCACTTGCTCAAGCCCGTCAAGTATGACAACCTACCCTTAAAGATTGGTGTTATCGGAAACTAGTAGTCGGCTATAACATGTATGTATGTATATATCTATGGTACCCAATTAACTGTTTTACACACATCCATACATTTTGTCAAGTCCGTTTACTGTATGTTACTCTCTTTCATTGTTCGTCTGTTCGAGTTTTTCTCGAATTTTCTCTCGACAACAATAAAGGTAAGTTCGTAAATAATCAATGAAATATCTATGAGAAAAAAAAGCAATTGTTATTAAAACAGAAAAACAAAAAAATCTGATAGTATTTAAAAAGACATCATATTTAAGTGAAACAATGACATTTTAGAAAAGTCTATTCAATATGCAATTAAAACGAAGCAAAAAGCATTAAAAGTTTTCTAAAAACTTCTTTCTGTAAACATTTCCGAGAACCTTAGTGCTGATACAAGTTCTCTGTCGGGTAAAAAATACGCTTGCGTAAAGAAACTTAAGTCGAACAACTGATGCCTTAGTATTGCGCCTAGTCCTGAGTATGACGCTAAAATGTACCAGGCAGCAAGGCCTCTGATTGGGATGTTGTGAGGAGCATCAGAACACCTCTTAATTGCTATTGTTTCCAGGTCCACCCTGATCCAGAGTGATAGCAGCCGTTAGTGCCCCAACTATGGGCAAATAGTTAACACCCAAATTGGGGTCAAAACACCGTGAAAGTATAAAAATTGACTTTTATAGAAAAACATATATTTCTAAAATAAAAATTATTAACAACGATACATTTTTGAAGGAAAAAAGTTATTACCATAACACATTTTTGAAGAAAAGAAAATTACCAACAGCAATACATTTTTCAGGACATTGGCGATCATGGCTCTCCACTCCTACATCTCCCTTGTCACTCTTACTATAATCCATTTAATCCCTGTTCCATCATCCATATGCTCAAGTCCATCAGGTATGTCGTGCGCTGCTTTCCCTTGGCCCAGTTCTCCTCTATCTGTCACGTGAGCATGGCCACCTTCTGCATTAGTTAGTTAAGTGCCATACGTGATACACGCTTAGGTGATCATGTCTCGAAATAGACATGACTGACTGAGCAGAAGGGTATCCCGCAATAGGCTGCTATTACTTTCTGCGCTAGACTGGTTGCTTGCCAAGGCTACAGAACCCAATCTGTCTTGTTATTTAACCCATAATTTGAGGGAAGAGACGGATTAATACCTTTCCCAAAGGTATTTGTGCGTTAGTGAATATAAGGAATTCAACTGAAATTCGTACTCGTCTTCCTGAGTTCTCGTTCCGAGCCGATAACCACTGAAACACAACGAACATTTAGTCAGTTAAGTGCCATACGTGATACACGCTTGGGCGATCATGTCTCGAAAGAGACATGACTGATTGGGCAGAAGATTATCCCGCAGTAGGTTGCCATTGCTTTCTGCCGTAGACTGGTTGGCAGCCAAGGCTATAGAACCCAAACTGTCCTGTTATTTAACCCATAACTGGAAGGAAGAGACTGATTAATACCTTTCCTAAGGGTATTTGTGCGTAAGTGAATGCAATGTATTCAACTGGAATTCGAACTCGGCTCCCCGATTTCTCGTTCCGAGCCGATATCCATTGCACCACAAAGCACATCACAACATTACCTGTCCCCAAAACTTTATTTGTCTCTTCCTAATGTCAAATATCAATGTCTTTTTTGTCTCCATGCTCTCCAAAACCTCGTTAAGGCTCATGTGCTATATATCCATGGTATTCTTAGCATATTTCTTTTAACCACTTTTCGGTTGCTTTTCGTTCATCTTTGATAAAATTTTCCAGCATTCGTTGGCATATTGAAGGACATGTATCACATAACAATCCAGTACTGTTTGCTTCGATTTCCAGCATAATTTTCGTGTCACTTAACGCTTTAATCAGATTGTGATATGCATTTTAAAACACTTCTCAGGTATTTAAATTTCTGCACCTGTTTGAGTTTAGTATCACCAACTTGTAGTTAGCATTTTTGCCTCCTCTTTCTACTGATTACTATGCATTCAGTTTTCTTGTAGTTTATTTGTAGTCCACTTTCATTCCACTTTCCTTAACTACTGCTTATACGAGGTCATATAGTCTCTTTCCTGTATCTGCTATCAGCACTGTATCATCTGCGTATCATATATTGTTCCGATAGAGGCCACCAATAAAGAATTCTGGCAGGACTTCGAGAGCTTTCAGAATGGTTTCACTGTAGACGTTGAATAGATCTGGTGAGAATGCTCATCATTGTCTTATACCTTTTTCAATCTTTGTGAACCTACTTTGTCATCTTGCGGCCTTGGCCAAGATAGAACTCACTATACCCCTCCAGTATTCCCTGTGCATTTGGAACCCTGGCGCAGTTTGCAGCGAAATTCATAATCATGTCAAATAGCTGAATACTTAATGCTTCGCCAGGGCTACCAAGGGTGTTTTTATTGTAACACCAACACTGAATGGGTTGCCTCCAGTCCTCATCCTGTTATTTAACCTATATCTGGAAGGAAGTGACGGATTAATACCTTTCCCAAGGGTACCAGTGATGAAGTGAATGGAAGGTACTCAACTGGAATTCGAGCTCAGCTCATCGATTTCTCTTTCCATGCCGATATCCACTGCACCACAACGCACATCCGTTACTGAACGCTTACAGTGCCTGATATTCCTAAGTGGTCAACCATCTAAGTACTGACCAGGCTCAACGTTGCTTAACTTCGGTGATCGAGTGAGACCCGGTGTATTCAACGTGATATGCCGTAACCTACTTAGATGGCTGACGGTTTGTGAATACCAGGTGCTGTAAACGTAAGGACTAACAACCCTGCCCCATAAGAACAGTTTGTTACGGAAACAATTCTCACATTGATCTATTCAACGTCTACACACCACTGGATGTAAAAGGGTGAGATGATGATGAACTTGTAGTTGGCATTTTCCCCTCCTCTTTTTACTGATTAGCATGCATTCAGTTTTCTTGTAGTTTATTTGTAGTCCTTTCTCTCCGCTTTCTTTAGCCACTTCCTGGAAAAGATCTTGTAGTTTCTTTCCTGTATCTGCTATCAGCACTGTATCATCTACGTATCTTATATTGTTCAGATGGCGGCCAACAATGACGAATCCTAGCAGGAGTTCTGAAGCTCTCAGAATGGTTTCGCTGTATAAGTTGAATAGATTTGACGAGATTACATATCCTTGTCCTTTTTCTATCTTTGTGTACCTGCTTAACTTTTGATAACATTCTAAGTATAAATATCACGTTCGTACTGGGTTTTTTTTCATATTTCCGGTTTGATTTTGCTGTGCGCTCTATTCATCAGAATTCAGATGGTGAGTTTCACACAAACTAATTAAGCATGATACACCTTGCTTCATTTGCTGTTAGTTTCTCCTGTAAGTGTTAGAATCTCCAGGTCGTCTTTCTTCGTTATCCTGCATAGAAAGAGTTAGCCAATCATTTTAGTACCATACGTGCTACACGCTTGGGCGAACATGTCTATTTCGATCCATGACTGACTAGGCAGAAGATTTTCCCGCAGTGTGTTCCCATTTTTTCTGTGGTAGACTGGTTGCCAACCAAGGCTATAGAATCCAATCCGTCCTACTATTCAACCCTTAGCTGAAACAAAAAAGGATGGAATCCTAGCTTTTCCAAAGGTATTTTCAAGTAAACGAATGCAACGAATTGGACGGGAATTCGAACTCGGCTGTACCAATTTTACATTTCAAGCCGTTATCCATTACACCAAAGCACAACGCTTATAAAATGATTAATTTGTTCAAATACTCTTTCTACTGTTGTTGTTGTTATTATTATTATTATTATTATTATTATTATTATTATTATTATTATTATTATTTCCTTTGATTAATGTTGTATACTCATTTCCTCCCAGGAATCGACAAGAAACCTAACGCCAGAAACGGCATCTCCGTAGTTTTCCAGTGAACAGTTTTGTAAAAAAAAAAGTGCAAATTATATACCTTAAGATCACATATATTTTACATAAATAAATATCTTCGTAAGGTCTCAGCTCGAATTTTGAAAAGCATGTATTTGTATTCTTTAAGGCATGGATGACCATAACTTAAAGAAGCATGGTCATCATTTGCCTTCAGTAAATTGGTCAGAACGTTTTACAATCAAACACACAGCTCAAACCACAACGTAAATTATTGATGTCTGAATCAATCGCATCTATTTTTAGACTTCTAATAACTTTTTGAAAACCTTCAAAGAAACGTTAGAGTCTGCAGGGTTTGCCATATCAGTAAGAAAGCACATTCTGTTTTGGTAGTCTTTGATCACAATGGCTGCGCGATTAGCTTTCATTGTTCTGTCTGTGTGTATTGTAAAGACCCATAGAAATATAACAGATCTTATGTCTGTAAACGGGTGGAGTTGTGTTTCTACTAATCTCTTTAGGTTTTTTCCCATAGACGTTGTAGATTTTTCACTACATATATTAACCACCCGGTCATACCGAGTTTTATGTCATTGTAAATCATTTTATTTTATTGTCACTTCAAACATTAGGCAAATCGTATTTGAAATAAACATCCTATTTACTTATTTATTATTACATTATATTATTTATTTAAACATTTTTTATTTATATTTATATTTTTTATTTACTTTATATTATTTATTTAAACTTTTAAAAAAAAATCGTGTCCACACAAGCATGGCGTTTTACTGCCACTGTTGTACAGGGGGTTACATAGGAGGAATGTTATGAGGAGTGAGAGAGTGCAGGGTTGTCAAGAAGAGAGTAGGAGAGGGAAGAGATGACTGATGAAGGTGGGGGTGGACGAGGAGGAATATTATGAGGAGTGAGAGGTTGCAAGGGGTGTCAGGAAGAGAGTAGGAGAGGGAAGAGATTACTGATGAAGGTGGGGTGGACGAGGAGGAATATTATGAGGAGTGAGAGGTTGCAAGGGGTGTCAGGAAGAGAGTAGGAGAGGGAAGAGATGACTGATGAAGGTGGGGGTGGACGAGGAGGAATATTATGAGGAGTAAGAGGTTGCAAGGGATGTCAGGAAGAGAGAAGGAGAAGGAATAGAATAATGATGAGAGTGGGGTGGACGAAGAAAAAGCATGAGAGAGAATATATAAATTAGTGAAACAGAAGATGACTATTGATTTTACATTCAAATTCTTGGAGATTGTAACGGTCGGGAAAGCTAGTATGCGGAAGTGAATTTCACAGGCGGGAAGTGCGAGAAAAGAAGCTGTTGGAGTAGAATTTGCATTTACAATTTATTCGTTTCACAGTAAAAGGGTGGGACCTAGTTGCTAATCTTGTGGCTCGAGGAAAATTCGTATATAGGGGAATTCCAGTGAGCTAAGTTCGTCGGAGCAGAAGCCCTGACATTATTTGTAGAAGAGACACAGGAAAGCCACACTGCGTCGGTGAGAAATCGACTGTATCCTAGCTGCCAAATCTGGATCGATCACATTAAAGATTCTCCGTTGGATTCGGTCGAGGACACCTAAGTGGATAACAGGAGCACCAGACCAAATATGGCAGCAATACTCAATGCACGAGCGGATGGTAGACTTGTATATGTGTAGGATTATTTGGGACGGGAAAAACTTCCTGGCCCTACACAGAGAATCGACTTTCGTAGCAGTGGATTTAGCTATGGATTCTATATAGTTATTCCACTTGAAGTCTGGTGTGTGAGCTAACCCGAGGAGGCACAGTGTTTTGCTTTCAGGGAGAGAAGCCGGAGCCATATTAATGGGCGGAAGGAACGATTGTCTGTGGTGGTTATTAGATTGCAGATTCGTTTTGGAAGCATTAAAATTTACGAGCCATTTTTTACCCCAGTCCACTACGGATTGTAGGTCCTTTTCAAGCTGAGCAGCGAGGTTTGCTTTTACTGCCTCGGTAGATTTTTGATCGAGAAGAGAGTAAACAGTAGTGCCGTCAGCATATATGTCCACTTGGGATCTTATTACATCAGCGAGGTCGTTAATATAGATAAGGAAAAGCGTAGGATTTAGAATAGGGCCTTGAGGGACACCCCCATTTATGTGATAGTATTGGAAGGCTTGTCCGTTCAATACCACCCTCATTGTACGGTTTTAAAGGAAGGACTGGATTAGGTCAAACAATGTGTCCAGTTATACCATAGCCCACCAGCTTGCATAGAAGGCCAGCATGCCAGACTCTATTAAAGGCTTTGGAGATGTTAAGGGCCACAGTTTGGGTTTCGCCGTTTTTATCGAGGGTCTGGTGTTTATACTCAGTGATGGTTGTGAGCATATCAGCAGTAGACCTAGTGAAGCGGAAACCATACTGTTTGTCACAGAAGAGTCTATGGGCTGTGAGGTGTTGTACGAACTCGGCGTTGATGATGGCTTCGAACACTTTGCCAAGGATCGGTAGGTGACTGATAGGGCGATAATTAGCGGAGTCAGAGGGTACTCCAATAATTTTATATATAGGAATCACGGAGGAGGATTTCCAGAAGGCAGGAAAGCAGGAAGAAGAAAGGCAGTAGTTATGGAGTTTAGAGAAAACAGCGGAGAGTTCAGGAGCATATTTCTTTAGGACAATGATGGGTATTCCGTCGCCACCACTTGCCTTATGGGGGTTAAGCTTAGAAATTATTTTGGAGACCACCGAGGGAGTAATTAGTATGTCAGTCAGTTGTGCCTGGGTTCGGAGAAGGAAGTCGGGTACAGATACTCCAGGCGAGTCCAGTGTCGAGTTAGTGGAGAATCTGCGAGCTAAGCACTCAGCCTTGTCTGTTGAAGAGGTGAGGACCTCAAATTCGTTGATTAGAGGAGGGATTTAGGGCCTACTGTTGTTCAGCACGCTTTTACACAGCCTCCAATAGTCTTTGGAGCCGAACTTACGGGATGCTATGTGTTGCTTCATTCTGGCTGCAAACATCAGCTCATCTCCTTTAAGAACTTTCTTGCATTTATTACGAGCCGAGGCAAAAAGGCGCCTGTTATGATCTGACGCGTGACTCCGGTAAAGACGAAAGAAGTGATTTCGATGGGCAATGGCAGCTGAGCAGGCAGGGGAGAACCAGGGGGATGAGTGGGATTTAAGTCTCAACTTTCTGGCAGTGATGAAAACATCGAAGTCAGCCTTAACCCAAGAGAAGACCTCAGTCGCGCAGTCTTCAACAGGAAGGCTAAATACTTTATTCCAAGGGACGTCACTCAGGAAGTTGCGGAACGAGTCCCAATCGGCTCTTTGTAAGATATTCAGCTGGTCTAGAGTGGGGTAGAGGTGGAAGGAGATATTGACGGAAACTTATGCATGGTCAGAGTTTCCGAGAGGGCAGAGTTGCTTGACATTGCAAGAGTCAGGGGCGGAGATAAAGCCCAGATCTAGTAGTATTACTATTTGTGGATTTCGAGTGAGGAACCGCACAAAATAATGAACAACAAAACAGATAAATTAGATAGAAAAATTGGTTATATTTAACGTAAAGATACAAACTGGAACGCAGGTTTGTAGTTCAGGAATATGATTAGTAAGGGATGTATATAACCAAGTCTTTGAAGTGAAGCTGTGCTGGAATTAGTATATCCGTGTAATACTATTCTGGCTGAGTGAAGCACAGAGCTACTATGACTACTGATGCGGTATTTTCTCTGTAACTTCGGTATCGTCCGGTAACTTACGGATCAGACACTCTTCTCATTAGGTCAGAAGTATATGCATACTCAAGTCGAGTCCATTATCATAGAAAAAAAGGGCAGATTCCACAATACACGTTATATTATTTATATATATTTTTAGTATTATGTATTATTATTATTTTATATTATTTTCTTATTGTTTATTACTATTTCATATTATTTATTTATATTATTATTTATTGCTATATCATATGTATTTATTAATCTATACTATTAGTATTTATTATTGATTTATATATTATTAGTTATCTATATTATCATTATTGCTTATAAATATTTCATATATAATCTATTTATATTATTATTAATAATAATTTTTCAGCGATACAATCATAATTCGTTGCATCTATGAAAGATTTTGGGCAATGTTTTCTGTGTTCTGTTATATGCCGTGTTCCTTCAAGATATGGGCAGATCTCCACGACTTCCTATCCTTCATAAATTCATGCAATGTTTGTCTTTTTGTTATAAATTTAACGTCTGGCATAACGTCTAATTACAAAAAGTCCTGAAGCAATTTAACTGCTGTTTCTTCCTCTCCTTTGGGTTCATTATATGCCGTGAGTGTTTGAGTTGCCTCTCTGTCTTTCCTCATCGCTTGCTCCAGAAATCTTATGTGTATATTTCAGATTTTAAGCGTATTTCACGTGTAATTTTGTGTATTTTTAAGTCTATTTTAAGTGTATTTTTCTTTTCATTTTCCTTAAACTTTCTCATTGCTCGCATGTTTGGTTAGTGGTATTATCAATATCTTTCTGTAGAACAACGTCTTTGTTGACTCAGGTTTCGTTTTCATTTGGGAAGAAATTATGCAGCATTTACTGCCATAGGGAAGGTTTGATAATACATAATAGTTCAACAGTAGTTTCTTCGTTTCTAACAAACAATGTTTTTCCTTTTCTTAATACGTTGATTAGCATGTGGAAAGCATCTTCCGCCATTCCATTTCGCATTCAGATTTTTGTCAATTTTTCTTTCTTCTCTTATAAAACTTCATAAGTAGTTAAAATATTGTACTCAAGCTAGGCTTGAAGGAGTCATGATTATCGAACTCAAGATTGTAGGGATTGGGAATCCATCCAGCCGGAAGTCTGTTTCACAAAGTAGCATTTCATGGGAAGATGTTGTCAGAATAAAATTTAATTCTTACCGTTGGGATACGAAGAGAATATGGATGATTCCTTCTTGTGGGTGCGGCATGGCGGATCCCAGGGGAAAACGTCAGCATTGGCGAGACTAAGAACGGCTAATCTCCAAATGTCATTCCCATAAATTCATACAATGTTTGTCTTTTTGTTATAAATTATAACCTCTGGCATAACGTCTAATTACAAAAAGTCCTGAAGCAATTTAACTGCTGTTTCTTCCTCTCCTTTGGGTTCAATATATGCCGTGAGTGTTTCCTTTCCTCATCGCTTGCTCCAGATATCTTGTGTATATTTCTGATTTTAAGCGTATTTTACGTGTATTTTTAAGTGTATTTTAAGTGTATTGTAAGTGTATTTTTTAAGTGTATTTTAAGTGTATTTTTCCTAAACTTTCTCATTGCTCGCATGTTTGGTTAGTAGTATTAACAACATCTTATAAAACTTCATAAGTAGTTAAAATGTTGTACTCAAGCGAACAGCATTGAATGATGAAAGGGAATTACATTTTCAATCGGATTATTCTCCTCACCGTGTGTTGGCACTGCAACCGATTTGATATGCGTTTTCTCTTAAATAGATGTGATTCGCGTTGTTTAATGACGAGATAAATTATCATGACTAAATGGTTACATTATAGTTAGAACTAATTATTTCCAGTGGAATGGAAAAAATAGGGCATTAAGAATTGCAATGTATACCTGTCCAGATAATTATTACTATCTTACCTGAAAGAAGTTCATTTAATAAATTTGGGAACGATTTTTGTTTTTCTCTCTTTGGTTTTTATTCAGGCATTTGGTTTTAGGTTCCAACATCATTTTTTCGGCTAATGCATATTCGTGATTCATCACTGAATGACACGTTCACCAAATCCACACATGATTGTTTTTCTGTAGTTCAATCAATCATGTTTTTCTGACTCTCATTTCTGCTTTTTGTATAGCGTCGCTTTATATGAAATCCCATTCCAGGTAGGCGATTACTTACAATTTTGTCTTGAACATTTAATCCTGTTTCTGTCCATATTTTTCATTTATTTTGATGTGCAATTTCTATTTCCACTGCCTTATCCTTTTGACATTTCTATCAAAACGCTGTGACGTCTTTCCGTGGTCTTATACGTTTTCCTTTTATTACATTTTGTTTATGCCAGCACCAAATTTTCAGAAAATCTCAATGGAAACAAACAACATCATTTGCCTAACACTGTGTTTCAATTTTTATCTGATAGAAAATTCATAAGTTTTCACATTGTCTTAAGTGACAGCTCACTTATTGATACTATATTCCTTTTCAAAGGATATCGCTCTTGTTACAGACATGCTTCCTTTCAAGGGACACATCTCTTGTTAAATATATGTTTACATTCAATGGATACCACTCTTGTTGAAATATGGTCCCCTTTCAATAGACATCTCACTTGTTGGAGCCATGTTTCTTTTCAATGGACATCTCACTTGTAAGAGCCATTTTTTTTTCAAGCGACACCTTTCTTGCTGGAGCAATGTTTTCTTTCAATGGACACCTCACTTGTTGGAACCATGTTTCTTTCAATGGACATCTCACTTGTAAGAGCCATGTTTTCTGTCTATCGACACCTTTCTTCCTGGAGCCATGTTTTCTTTCAATCGACACCTTTCTTCCTGAAGCCATGATTCCTTTCAATCGACACCTCACTTGTTGCAGCCATGTTTCTTTTCAATGGACATCTCACTTGTAAGAGCCATGTTTTCTTTCAAGCGACACCTTTCTTGCTGGAGCCATGTTTCTTTTCAATCGACACCTCACTTGTTGGAGCCCTGTTTCCTTTCAATGGACATCTCACTTGTGAGAGTCATGTTTTCTTTCAATCGACACCTTTCTTGCTGGAGCAGTGTTTTCTTTCAATCGACACCTCACTTGTTGGAGCCATGTTTCCATTCAATGAACAGGGCTATTGTTGAAGGCATGTTTTCTTTTAGTGTACAGCTCACGTGCTGGAAACGAGTTTTCTTTCTATAGGCTGTTTTCTTATTATAGCCATGTCTTTTTCAAATGGTTGCACTCTTGTTGGGGGCCATGCTTTCTTTTGAAGGACACCTCTCCTTGGGATCATATTTTCTTTTAATGGACAACACACTTGCTGGAAACGTGTTTTCTTTTTATGAACTCTCCTCTTCTTTCAAGTAGTCGCATTCTTGTTTCAGCTATGTGTCCTTTCGATGGACACCTCTATTTGGAGCTCTGTTTACTTTCAATGGACAGCTCACTTGATGAAGCCTTTCAAAGGACGCCATTCTTGATTTAGCCATGTTTCCTTTCAAATAGCTAAATTTAGCAAAGCATTTTTTCTTCCATCCCATATCTTACTGAAACTTATTGATACTATATTCCTTTTCAATGGATATCGCTCTTGTTGCAGACATGTTTCCTTTCAAGGGACACATCTCTTATTAGATATATGTATACATTCAATGGATACCACTCTTGTTGAAACATGGTCCCCTTTCAATGAACACATTACTTGTTGGAGTCATGTTTCCTTTGAATCGACACCTCACTTGTTGGAGCCAGGTTTTTTTAATGGGCATCTCAATGGACAGCTCACTTGTTGAAGCCTTTCAAAGGACGTCTTTCTTGATTTAGCCATGTTTCCTTTCAAATAGCTAAATTTAGCAAACCATTTTTCTTCCATCCCATATCTTACTGAAACAACGTAGTGATTTCTCCCCTCTTTCTGCGCGATCAAAAAGGAGTAATCTATTATTTGCGAGGTACACGCAGAAAATGTTAAGAACTTCTATCATGCATTCCTTCTTCGTTCCGTTCCTTTTCTAACTGAAACCAAGTTGTGTCTTCTCCCCTCTTTCCATGTGATAAAAAAGGAATAGAACATTATTTAAGTGACATGGTGAAATCACGGTACAATTATTATATAGTATTTACTGAGATTTATGGTTTGGTTTAGTTTGTTGGTTCATGTAACCAGCATATCAACCTTCATTAGGTCATTTAATGCTAAAAATCGTTTTGATTTGTTTGATTTAGTTCATTTGTTTTATTGTTTTTGTTTGTTTATATTTTTTCTCAAAAAATTTTTGCTGGTAGGATTTTCCATTCAAAAAAGGTTTTGCTGGTAAGGTTTTTCATTCAAAAAGGTTTTGTTGGTAATATTTTTCATTCAAAAAAATTTTGTTGGTAATATTTCTCATTCAAAAACGGTTTTATTGGTAATATTTTTCATTCAAAAACGGTTCTGTTGGTAATATCTTTCATTCAAAAACGGTTTTGTTGGTAATATCTTTCATTCAAAAACGGTTTTGTTGGTAATATCTTTCATTTAAAAAAGTTTTGTTGGTAAATACTTTCATAGCATTTTGACCCAAGTTTGGGGGTTAACTATATACTCATAGCTGGGTACCTAACAGGTGCTACCACTCTGGGTCAGGGTGGATATGGGACCAACATCAATTAAGGAGGTGGTTGAAGGCTCCTCACAACCTCCCAATCAGAAGCCTTGCTGCAGGATGCAGTTTAAGGTCATACCTAGGACCAACTGAGATTTATATTCTAGTTTAATTTTAGAATATAAATAATGCCTTGATTGTTGAGAAAGAGATCACTTTATAATGGAAACATGATATTAGAAATGTTTTGGCCAGAGTGAACATAAAAAACGAAAATTGCAAAAAAATAAAAGGAAAAAAAGAACTAAAAGGAAATATATTTGAAGTAGAAATTAGAAAAAGAGACTTGATTTAATAATGTAAAAAACTAAACAGAAAAATTGCAAATTTAATGAGAAAGAAATGTCCTTTGACAATCAAGAACAACAAAACGTTCCAGTTGCAAATAAAAATACAGAGAAACGATGCAAAACATTAAACATTAAACATTGCTTATTTTTAGGTATTAAGCTAATCTACTACCCTTAAGCAAAAATAACAAAGAGAAACATATAGGTTTAGTGAAGAAGTACAAGAATTCTGATATTTTTCGTCAGTCATTTTTACTTCATTGACGTATAGATGAATTTAATTCGTTGGGCAAAATTGGCAGCAAGGTCTCATCCTTTTACAGTTAATATGGTGTCATACAACCGTAAGGCCTATGCTAAAAGTTTCTTCGCTTGTACTTCTTGCCGGCGAAAGTCTCTTCTGGCTGATTGCTTTCCAGTCAACGTTGATCTACAAAATTCAAAATACAATCTCGACCGTTTTCTTTTGTCTTCTTCATACTTGTTATTTTATTGTTCACAATCCTTAACAATATTTCTATTTTTCTCATATTCTTTCACATTCAGTAACCCCTTGCATATCAGTGGCTTTGTTGCTTTGCTTAGGTGAAATGATTATATATATATATATATATATTGACTAGAAAAATTCAACACTCAACACGAAATTAAACGGTTAAAAATCATTCAGATTATTGATGAATAAATAAATAAATAAAAATTATTTGTTCATCAACGATCTGAACGATGCAATTGTAAAAAACATTTTTCCCATTATTAAAATAAATTCTGGACTTATAACTATTTAATTATATCATGAGTTTTTCTCAATATATTCACTATGAATAATATCCACTGAGCTCTTTATTTTTATCTAATTCATAATTTATATTAGTTAGATAAAATCTTTTGAATTATCCTCTCCGTCTTCACGGGTTACATTCTCTCTCTCTCTCTCTCTCTCTCTCTCTCTCTCTCTCTCTCGCTCTCGCTCTCTCTCTCATATATATATATATATATATATATATATATATATAAGCTGGTGCGTTTCATTCTCTGATTGACTTCATAAAGGCAAATGTAAGGATATAACTTTTCAACAAGTATTTATAAAAAATTCTGGCGGACATTGCGACTTGAAGATCAAATGCATTATTTATATAATGATATTCACTACATACACGGCCCAAGACACACTGAAGGTAAATAGTTAATACATGGTAATCAATAAGCAAAAGAAACTGATTCTGTGATTCGAATTTTACGGCTTATTAACCCGTTGCAGATCATTTAAAGTTAGAAAATATTCGTAGAATGTAAAAAAAAAAAACACTTTTAGAGGATAATAATAATTTGGTTCTTAATTAACTGATAACTAGGGGAAAAGAGGGTATTCTTGCATAAATGAACAGAACAAACGCAGCAGAATTTGAAACTCGGCTACCCGATTAAGAAGCTCGAGGCAGTATCCATTATACGGCCTGCACATCCAAGTTTGCATCACCTACTATTCCCAAGCGGTTACCTACCTAGGTACCTACCTAGGTACCTACCATGTTCAAGCGTATAAAAGTCAAGTATTGAAGTTAATGCAGCTATGATGGAGAGATAATGATTAAACCTAGGCTTGAATTGATTATCGAGGTCAAGATTGTAGGGATTGGGAATTATTCCATGCCGGAAATCTGTTTCACAAAGTAGCATTTCATGGGAAGATGTCAGAATAAAATTTAATTCTTACCGTTGGGATACGAAGAGAATATGGATGATTCCTTCTTGTGGGTGCGGCATGGCGGATCCCAGGGGAAAACGTCAGCATTGGCGAGACTAAGAACGGCTAATCTCCAAATGTCATTCCCATAAATTCATACAATGTTTGTCTTTTTGTTATAAATTATAACCTCTGGCATAACGTCTAATTACAAAAATTCCTGAAGCAATTTAACTGCTGTTTCTTCCTCTCCTTTGGGTTCGATATATGCCGTGAGTGTTTCCTTTCCTCATCGCTTGCTCCAGATATCTTGTGTATATTTCTGATTTTAAGCGTATTTTTTCGTATTTTTAAGTGTATTTTAAGTGTATTTTAAGTGTATTTTTAAGTGTATTTTAAGTGTATTTTTAAGTGTATTTTAAGTGTATTTTTCTTAAACTCTCATTGCTCGCATGTTTGGTTAGTAGTATTAACAACATCTTTCTGTAGAACAACGTCTTTGTTGACTCAGGTTTCGTTTTCATTTGGGAAGAAATTATGCAGCATTTACTGCCATAGGGAAGGTTTGATATTACATAATAGTTCAACAGTAGTTTCTTCGTTTCTAACAAACAATGTTTTTCCTTTTCTTAATACGTTGATTAGCATGTGGAAAGCATCTTCCGCCATTCCATTTCGCATTCAGATTTTTGTCAATTTTTCTTTCTTCTCTTATAAAACTTCATAAGTAGTTAAAATGTTGTACTCAAGCTAGGCTTGAAGGAGTCATGATTATCGAGCTCAAGATTGTAGGGATTGGGAATCCATCCAGCCGGAAGTCTGTTTCACAAAGTAGCATTTCATGGGAAGATGTTGTCAGAATAAAATTTAATTCTTACCGTTGGGATACGAAGAGAATATGGATGATTCCTTCTTGTGGGTGCGACATGGCTGATCCCAGGGGAAAACGTCAGCGTTGGCGAGATTAAGAACGGCTAATCTCCAAATGTCATTCCCATAAAAATGTTTCGCTATTTTTACGTCTTAAACTGATTAATTGCTGCTTAAATGTTTGTCTCTATTTCTGAGATGGGGTAGTATTTACAGTATTTACATTATTCGAACTATTGTCCTCATCGTTGTTGCCATTTGTACGACGTTTGTATATATTTCTGAGATTAGATAGTATTTACAGTATTTACATTATTCGGACTATTGTCCTCATCTTTGTTGCCATTTGTACGACGTTTGTATATATTTCTGAGATTAGATAGTATTTACAGTATTTACATTATTCGGACTATTTTCCTCATCTTTGTTGCCATTTGTACAATTTTTCAGCCGTTGTACGCCCCGGCCTTCTTCAGGTGCTAGGAACTTTCTACTGAAAACTTTATTACAATCACTGGGTGTATCATTCTCATCCCTTGCGTAGTAGTGCCTCTCTTGAAAGCCATGAGTTATCTAACCCTGTAAGTTACTTCTTACTTAAGGACACATGCAAAGGAGGATCCGTAACGTGGTTGATACCGACTTGGCAGACCGGCTGCAGCCGCTCTCACACCGGCGTGATGTAGCTTCCCTGTGCCTCTTCTACAAGTACTTTCATGGCTTCTGCTCCGATGAGCTTAGATCACTGGTGCCGCCTAAGCACGAATTTACACGAGATACTAGATTAGCAACTAGGTCCCACCCTTTTACAGTTAAACAAATAAGATGTAACCGTAAATTCTACTCCAACAGCTTCTTTACTCGCGCTTCCCGCCTGTGGAACTCCCTTCCACAAGTCTGCTTTCCCGACAGTTACAATCACCAGGTGTTTAAATGTAGGGTCAATAGACACCTTCTATCACACTAACTCCCAACTATTCTCACAACACTCTCATCTACCCAACCCTCATTCTCGGTATCCTCACCCGCCTATCACCCACCCTCTGTTATTTCCTATATTTAATCAGCCTTTCTCCACTCTACGTCGCCCCCTGCACAGTAGTGGCAGTGACATGCCTTGCTCGGGGTGAAACGCTTATAAAAAAAAAAAAATGCCCCAGAAGATTGGTTAGTTTCTGTCACTTGACCCAAAGAGTTGTGAGTTCAATACCAGGCAGTGGTGAACAAGTAACTTGAATTCCATTCATATTTTATAATTTCCTCAATACACAATCTTTTCTCTCACTGTACCACCCTGAGCATTATTGAAGGCCGCTCCTTGCTTCGGGGTAAATGATTAAAAACATATTCCGTCCATGGTATTCTTGTTCCCTTAAGGTTATGTTAACGTAACAAATACGGATTTATTTGTCATAGCGATATGCTGTCAATTAAATATATTATTTACAGCCATACCAATGTTCTTATCGTTGATGTCGTTGTTGTTATGACAACGTCCACGTCGTTTGCTTCTTCAGATGTCTGTTGATCCTGGTACTAATTAAGACAGCCACAAGGGATAGGGAGACGTGGAGATCCATGATCGCCTACGTCCTGAAGGGACAGGGCACATAGAAGAAGAAGAAGTAAAACGGGAAACAAGACCAGATATCCCTAAACTACCATAATGAAAAAGAAATAATGGTTAACTTAAAGAATTATTGCAGGTTATCCGGAGTAAACGGTTACACAAAACTAAATGAGTGAAATGGCATCAGGGAGTCAGGGAACGAGGAATCGCTGAGGGTCTTTTGTCTGGGTTATACTATTAATGGTTAAAAACAACCTCGAGCTAATGAAGCATGTACACTGACGGACATAATTATTAGGCCACCCTAGTGTTTTAAAAATGATGTATTTCATACTATTTGTTAGTATTTATTGCCACGTGAATAATTGAAAATGAAAATAGAATGTTTTTTCGTTAATACTGCACAATAACATGTGCATCAAATGAATTTATAAATATTTAATAATTTCCTGTATTGCAGTTTCATCAATGAAAGAATGAAAAACATTTAGGGTAATTCAGACGAGTACATCTTTGCTACTTTGCCTTGTAAAATTTTGCAAACTAATAATAACAAAGGAACCATTCCATTTTCATATAACAATAAATACTAAAAATAGTATGAAATACTTTAAAAACACTGGGGTGGTTTAATAATTCTGGCCGGTAGTGTCGGTCTTCGCAAGGACCTCATTGTGGAGTGACGCAACAGAATCATGAATAAATAACAGAATATTCAATTTGACGACTTTCAACACGAGAACAAGAATTTTAATGGACAACACATGTAACTTGAAGAGAAAATAATGACATAATCAAGATGTTGGCGTACAGCACTACTTAAAACAAATTAAAACCTTTAGAAATGAAACGCTCATCAATGCTGGATAGAGAAATAAGTTACTAGACTCGAGAAAACTGTTAAACTAAAACATTGTTTTAAGAGAAAGATTTTAGAAATTTTAAACGAAAGATAAGAATGTCAAAAGTTTCCTTATAAAGAAAACGTCAACATTACCAGTTTCGAAAGTTACGAAATGGCCTAACAATAGAAAATTCAGCAGCAACATCCAAAGGATAATATGTCAGTGAATGTTGGACAATATCATCAAAGAGGAAGGAAAAACTTGAAGCAACTGAAATTTGTTTCTACAGAAGGATGCTGTGGATATCATGGATCGAATATGTGAGCAATGTTGAGCTTTTGGAAAGGATTGAAACTAAAAGGAAACGAGCATCAGGAAGAGACAGTTAAAGCTGCTGGGATATGCAATGAGGAAGGAGAGCTTGGAGAACCTGATACTAACAAGCCGGATAGAGGGGAAAAGAAACAGGACAATTACGCTAGAAACAAAGAAGAGTGTACTGGATTGCTACGTGCTGGAAACGAAAAGGAAATTAATACTGAACAGGTAAAGACAGCTAAATGGCTTAACAATAGAAAATTCAGCAGCAACAACCACAGGATAATATGACAGTGAATGCTGGACAATATCATCAAAGAGGAAGGAAAAACTTGAAGCAACAGAAATGTGGTTCTACAGAAGGATGATGCGGATATCATGGATCGAGCATGTGAGCAATGATGAAATTTTGGAAAGGATAGAAACGAAAAGGATATTAATACTGAGCATCAAGATGAGACAGCTGAAGTTGCTGGGACATGCAATGAGGAAGGAGGATTTGAAGAACCTTATATTGACTACATACATTGCTACATAGAAGGAAGGAGTGACAGGGGAAAACAAACTTGACTGGCCCGAGTAAGTGGATGGCAAAACGCAGTTGCGTGGTGTAACAGGAGAAAGCGTGCTAAGAGCAACCAGGGATAGGGAGACGTGGAAAGCCATGATCGCCTACATCAAATGATTCTTTATAAAGAAAACGTCAACATTTTTCTTCATGTGCCGTGTCTCTTCAGGACTTCCACTTGGCTCTATCTCTTGTCGCTCTCAATAATTTTTCTCTTGGTCTATCTTCTAAGCCCCACTCCGTCAACCATTTGCTCAAACCTAGCAAGTACGTCTCGCGCTGCTTTCATCTGTCTCGCCTTCTATTTATGCGACTCGTGAGTATCAAGTTCTTCAGGCCTTCTTTTTTCATTACGTGTCCCAGGAACCTCATTTGTCTCTTCCTGATATTTAGTTTGCGTTTTCTTCTCGTTTGCATCCTTTCCAACAGCTCATTGTTGCACACTTGACCCATTCATGGTATCCTCAGCATCCTTCTGTAAACCAGATTTCTGCTGCCTCAAGCCTCTTCTTCAGCTTTGATGAAATCGTCCAGTATTCATTTCCATACAGAAGGACAATTTTTACATAGCAATCTATTTCTTTGTTTCTAATGAGATTTTTTGTGTCTTTCAGTTAGCGTCCGAAATGCGTCTTTGGCTATGCCAGTGCGTCTTTGAATCTCCAGGTCGCACTTTCCATCCTCTGTCAAAATACTTCCCAGGTATTTGAAGTTTTTTTTTACTTGCTTTATTTTAGTTTTTCCGAAACGTAGTTGGCATATTTGGCTCCTTTTTTGCTGATGACCATACATTCAGTTTTTTTTAAGTTCTTTCTTTTCTCTTTATTTTGATAACTTCTGTAAAAGGTCCTCCATTTTTCCTTTCCGTTTCTATTACCAGTTTCGAAAGTTATAAAATTTAGTTCAGTTTATCAGAACCATGTGATGTGCGTTGTGGTGCAGTGAATATCAGCTCGGAACGAGAAATCGGTGAGCCAAGTTCGATTTTCAGTTAAATTCGTTGCATTCACTTACACGCAAATACCATTAAAAAGGAATTAATCCGTCTCTTCTATGGGTTAAATAGCAGGAAAGATTGTATTCTATAGTCTTGATTGTCAACCAGTCTACCGCAGCAAGTAAAGGCAACCTACAGCGAGGAAATATTCTGTTCAGTCAATAATGTTTATTTCTTGACATGATTGCCCAAGCGTGTATCACGGAAGACACTTAACTGACTGTTAATCAAAAGGAGGAAGGTTGTATGAAATTATTCACCCCCACGTGAAGATATGCTTACTAACACAATTAAAAAAAATAGTCATCAGTATTCTGATATTTTCTTCATTTTACTTGTTTTATCTTGGCTCGAGAGCCGCTTGGCATCGCTGGTAAATTTGCTCCTCCCTGTCTCCTCGAGGAAGAAAGTCAAACAAACCCAATTATCAACAACGGAAAGTTAAACAAGCCAAACTCATGAATCTTGTCTCATAAAAAGAGGTTATTTTCAAACAAATTCTGATAATTTATTGTTGATGTAATGTAACGGGTTTCCCTGGAGAGCTACACACGACAGCATTAGATATTTCGGATGAAATATTGGTGAGGGGAAATTAACAATATTTATGGCTCTCACGAATATCAATTTCCGGGACATTCCGCAGTATTTATTGTTCTCTTATTTTAGACATTTTTTTTTTCGACAGAGAAAAGTTATCTTCGACTAATTAGACGAGAGCAGCTGCTATAGCATTTTGAAAACCCAGCTTGTCATGTAGACAATTGCTAACGTAACGAGTTCAATACTCATGCATTTTGGTCAGATGAAAAAAAATGATCGATCTATAGCACATGGAACTTTAGAATAATTTAGCTGAAACACAAATGAGAAAGAATGGTTTGTCTATATTTCTGAGATCAGACATTGTAATTATTTATACTATTTATATTGTTCGGAATTTTGTTCTCTTCTTTGTTGCCATATTCACCTTAATATCTAAACTTATTTATAAATGGAACTTTGTGTGTGTGTGTATAGACTCCGAAACGGCTGAACTGATTTTCTTGAAAATTTACACAGTTGTACTATAAGCGTCTGCGAGTGTTTTTAGCTAGGTTTTGGGTGGAGCTACCCGAGATAAATATAGAAAATCGAAAATCGAATCAATTGGGTTATAGAAGGATTGGTCCGATTTTAATCAAATTTAATACACTCATAGACAAAGACATAAGAAACGAGATTCAGCAGTTTCAAGTTTGCAGTTCTTATAATAATGCAGAAAATCGATAATATATATATATATATATATATATATATATATATATATATATATATATAGATAGATAGATAGATAGATACCAGGAAATCAAAATTTGACTTACATCCCTATATTTTTCTTTCAGTCTACGGTTTTGCTTTAACTGGAAACAACTATTGCTTTTTAGTCTTTCGTGCCAACGTCCAAAGAGTTTGAGCTCCAGGACCATGGATTAGTTTTAAAGCTTTCATTACACCCGAGCAACGTCGGGCTATACTGCTAGTCTGTATATATTTCTACGATGAGGAATTGTAATAATTTACACTACTTGCATTGTTCGGAATGTTCTCATCTTGGTTGCCATATTCACCTTTAATATCAGCGTATATTTCTCTGAAAAGATATTGTAATTATTTACACTGTTTACATTGTTCGGACTATTACTTGTAATCCATTTGATCATATTTACCATTAATATATGTCTATATTGCTGAGAGGAGGTATTCTAATTATTTACAGTATTTACATTTTGTGGATTGTTTCCTCAGTGTTGCCCGGCGTTGCTCGGGTGTAATGAAAGCTTTAAAACTAATCCATGGTTCTGGAGCTCAGACTTTTTGGATGTTGGCACGAAAGACTAAAAATCAATAGTTGTTTCCAGTTAAAGCGAAACCGTAGACTGAAAGAAAAATGAATGGATGTAAGTCAAATTTTGATTTTCTGGTATCGATATCAAATAAGATTTTTCGTTGAAAACTGAATTTTAAAGGCTAAATAAGTCCTCTGAGTAAATGGTATCATGGCTGAGACTAAAAACTACAATTATACCTACTTAAAGCCAAACCCGAAGCAAAAAATAAAATAAAAGGGCTGAAAAAATACAGACATAAAGGCAGATAAACAGACACAGGAACACAAACATCTGACCTTTTATATATATATATATATATATATATATATATATATATATATATATATTATCGATTTTCCTGCACTAAGAACTGCAACCTTGAAACTTCTGAATATCGTTTGTTATGTCTTTGTCTATGAGTTTATCAAATTTGATTAAAATCGGACCACTCCTTCTATGACCCGATTTTTTTCGATTATCGATTTTCGATATTTATCTGGGGTACCTCGACACAAAGCCTAGCTAAGAAGATTCGCAGACGCTTATCGTACAACTGTGAAAATTTTCAAGAAAATCGGAGTCTATAGGTAGCGGACACACACACAGAGACTCAAACACACACAGAGACAAAGTTCCATTTATAAATAGATATTCACGGCTTTTCGGCCGTTTTATGCTCCGATCTTCTTCAGATATTTGGGATTTCAGCTCGACTCTTTGTTAAAACTTTCTGAAAATGGCAAAAATGTAAAGGATGTCAATGAGAAATGAATCGATAATGAAATGGATAAAATAATCTGCTATTTCTGTACTTAAAAATGCTTTACAGATTGAAAGATTAATTCATTCTTCTTTGTATAACTTACATTTATGCGTTATTAAAATCCTTTTTTTTAACTTCTTATCATTAGTTTGCTGGTATTCAAAACCGAAACATACTCTGAATTTTATTAATTTAAGTTTTTAAATTGAACTAGCAGTTTAGCTCGGTTTTACTAGGGTAGTTTAAGTAATCAGCCAGTTAAGTGCCATTCGTGAAACACGCTTGTGCGATCATGTCTCGAAAGAGACATGACTGACTGGGTAGAAGATTATCCCACAGTAGGTTGCCATTGCTTTCTGCCGTAGACCGGTTGTCAGCCAAGGCTATAGAACCCAATCTGTCCTGTTATTTCACCCATAACTGGAAGGAAGAGACGGTCTAATACCTTTCCCAAGGACATCTGCGCGTAAGTGAATGCAATGAATTCAACTGGAATTCGAACTCGGCTCCCCGATTTCTCATTGCGAGCCGATATCCACTGCACCACAACGCACATCCAGTTTAAGGAATAAGAATAAAAAATGTATGGTGAATTTACATAGCAAGTACTTACACAATGTCCACCCTCGTCACTTTTATAGGTATAGATAACAATGAAAAATGTCTCTATTGGATTATTGTGGGAGGGGAAGGGGAAACATATATAGATATAGATAATATAAAGTGGGTTGATCAATTCTATATTATAATCAATACATAAATTGATCCCTGACTTTGTTGGGTGATAATATTTATTTTTCTCCCCCTAATTTTGGCTTTCTGAAAATGTTCAAGGTGTCGTTAGCGTTCTAAAATTTTGATCTACGTCTGTGCGCAACTTCCGTCGAGCTAGACTGCAAAATGCAGACGCTAAGTTGAATCTATCAAACAAACACATAATTACACAACTTCCCCCCCTCGTCCTTTTTATAGATATAGATTAACAATTTTTTGAGAGTAACAATATTTCCAGACTCATTTCTTATCATTTTACTTATAACTAGGGGAGAAGATTGATTCATACATTTCCCATTGGTATTTGGTTAATATAAATCGAACAGACTTGAATTTGAACTTGGTTTTTTAATTTCTCGTTCTGACCAGCTATCCATGACACCACCCACTCTTTCTCGAGATTGAGATTTGCGAAAAAATAGTATAATTTAGTTTTTTGTCAAATGTATATCTGTTTTTTTTTAATTACCATTCGTTCTTTTTTACTAAATGTTTATCAAAAACAAGCCCCAAGAACCTGCTAAAAGTAGAGCATTACTGAATTAGGTTGTTTTATCAAAGGAAGTATATCCAGATTATGGATATATATAGTTTAGATAATTGTTAACCCTAGATCTGAACAGATTAAGATTGTAGCGATCAGGGAATCATACTATTAAGAGTCTGATTTGTTAGATCATTACCCAAATATTTAAATATTTGATTAATTTTGGCATGTCTAATTGTTAATTCTAGGTTTGTGATTTTGCCGATGATCATATATTCGAGCTTCTTACAATTTCTGTTTAGTCTCTTCTTTTCACTTTCCTTTATTTAATTTCCAATTGTTCCTGTACATTCGGTTCTGTGTTTGCCATTAGCTCTGAATTATCCGTATATATTGTGTTGTTAAGATTGTGTCC
Source organism: Ascarosepion bandense (assembly GCA_037127315.1). NCBI lineage: Eukaryota > Metazoa > Mollusca > Cephalopoda > Sepiida > Sepiidae > Ascarosepion > Ascarosepion bandense. The sequence continues at coordinate 5,276,923 of JBBBDQ010000991.1, forward strand.
ACCAATAACAAATGTTCGTAGCTGCGAGTCAAACCAAGAACACTACAATTATAACTGTAATTATTTACACTATTTACATTGTTCGAACTATTTGGCTATATTCACCTTTAATATATATTTACCAGCAGTATAGCCCGGCGTTGCTTGGGTGAAATGAAAGCTTTAAAACTAATCCATGGTGCTGGAGCTCAGACTCTTTGGACGTTGGCACGAAAGACTAAAATGCAATAGTTGTTTCCAGTTAAAGCAAAACCATAGACTCAAAGAAAAATGAATGAAGTCAAATTTTGATTTCCTGGTATCGATATCAAAATTTCTGCACCATTGTAAGAACTGAAACCTTGAAACTTCTGAATATCGTTTCTTATGTCTTTGTCTATGAAGGTATCAAATTTGATTAAAATCGGACTATTCCTTCTATAACCCGATTTTTTCGATTATCGATTTTCGATATTTATCTGGGGTACCTCGACACAATACCTAGCTATGAACACTCGCAGACGCTTATAGTACAACTGTGTAAATTTTTTAAGAAAATCGGTTCAGCCGTTTCGGAGTCTATAGGTAACAGACACACACACAGACACGCACAGATACACACACAGACACACACAAAGTTCCATTTATAAATAAGTTTAGATTTAGATATTTCTGAGAGGAGGTATTTTAGTTATTTCCATTGTTCGGATTGTTTCCTTATCTTTGTTTCCTTATCTTTGTTTCGGTCGTTGTATGCTCTGACCTTCTTCAGGTATTTGGGATATCAGACTCGACCCTTTATCAAAAGGTTGTAAAACTGGCAACAATGTAAAAAAATGTTTACTAAATAGTGATATTGTAAAGGCGTACTTCAAGAATTTGCTTTTAACGGCATATCAGCTCTTTATGCGTTAGTTTATGCTGAAATTTAGTTTTCTTGAAAGATTTGTCGTGTTTTGACCCCAGTAAAGTGAATGCAAGAAATTCAACTGGAAATCGGGACGCTGAGTTTGAATTCCAGTTGAATTCCTTGCATTCAGTTGCGCACAACTACCCTTGGGAAATTTATTAATACGTCACTTCCCTCCAGTTATGAGTTAAATAATATGAAAGATTGGGTTCTATAGCTTTGGCTGGAAACCAGTCTAACGCAGAAAGCAATGGCAACCTGCTGCGGGATAATCTTCTGTCCAGTCAGTCATGTCTCGAAAGAGACATCATCTCCCAAAGTGTGTATCACGTATGGCACTTAACTGACTGACTGATGGGGGTTCACTATTTGCCCATAGCCCTTGACCTTAACTGGTGCTATCACCCTGTGTCAGGGTGTATCTGAGAACAAGAACAATTAAGAGTTTGCTCCAATTTTCTCAAACTCTCTAAACAGAGGCCTTGCTGCCTGATGTAGTTTATTTTCAAACCCAGGACAAGTATGAGGAGGAAGCAATAAGTGCATACTATGAGATAATGGTAGATAAAAAAGCGGTTGATTCTAGACATAATGCTACTAAGATTGAAGTAAACTAGAAAGTATCATCTCAGGAGTTTGTTCTACAAAGCAGCGGCACTCCGAAAAAAAGATGTCACGGTGGAACACCCACCTTACCATTGTAATATAAAAGAAAAATTAAAGATGGGTCTACCCGGTGTATGTGGCATGGAAGATTCTAACTGTGAAGGTCGAGACAGTCTGGTACTTAGCAGTTTAGTTACTCCGAACATCTGTGATGGGAATAGCGATAAAATAGCGAGAACTTTGGCAATGTTGAGAATGACAAACAATTTATCGCCTACAATCTGCGAGAACGCTTTTGAGCTCAGTCGAGGTTAGAAAGTAAGTGTTAGATAGTTCCAGATCAGTCAGTTAGGTTCAATACGTGATACACGCTTGGGCGATCATGTCTCGAAATGATTGACTGGGTAGAAGATTATTCTGCAGTGGTTTGACATTACTTTCTGCAGTAGACTGGTTTCCAGCCAAGGCTAGAGAACCCAATCTGTCTTATTATTTAACCCATAACTGGATGGAAGAGACGGATTAATATCTTACCCAAAGGTATTTGTGCGTAAGTGAATACAAGAATTTAACTGGAGTTTGAACTTGGCACTCCGATTTTTCGTTCCGAGTCGATATCCACTTCACCACAATGCACATTAGATAATTCTCAAACATAAAATATTTGCCAACCTAATCATGGGTGTCGAACTTCTGGGAAAGTGACCAATTTAAAATATTTTTAAGCAATCCTGTCAAAAGATGGCACCTGCAACACAAAAATACACACTCGGTTTGCCATAACTGTCGCAGTGACGACCAGATTAGAATCAACTCCCTTGCACGGTTTAGTGAATTAGACACTTCTGGTTAATCCAGGCAAAAATAACCAAGTGTTCGAGAATAAATGCTTCAGTAAGCATCTCAGCATTTCCTACTGGGAGTACAAGACCAATGATTATCATACGAAGAAAGATCAAAAGTCTCCTGGGCCGACATGAATCTTTTCTGACCAGGATTAAACATCGGAAGATACAACGATTTGGCCATGTCAAACGGTGTTGCAGCCTCTGCAAGACCATTATGAACAACACAGTTGAAGGCATACATAAGCAGCAAGGCAAGGCAACGCACAATCTTGCCAGACAGCATCAACGAACGAGCGGACATCACAATACCGGATCTACTGAAAACAAACAGATCATCTTAAAGGAGGTTGTTTATTTATTCTGCTTTTAGGTACCCGCCATAATTAAAATGAATTTATTGGGGAGCAGAGTACGAATTCCAGTTGAATTCCTTGCATTCACTTACGCGCAAATACCCTTGGGAAAGGTATTAATTTATCTCTTCTCTCCAGTTATGGGTTAAAACAGGGCAGATTGTGTTCCATAACCTTGACTGGCAACCAGTCTACCTCAGAAAGTAATGGCAACGTGATGCCGGATAATCTTCTGCCCAGTCAGTTATGTCGCTTTTGAGACATGATCGCCCAAGCGTGTATCACGTATGAGACTTAACTGACTGATGATAATTTTGATGATGGTTATAGTCGTGTTGCTAGTTTTGATGATAAAGCTGACGATGATAACATATGAAATAGGTAGCTATTTAATATTTTTCGTTATCAAAAACAAACATAGACAAGTATGGTATAACTAAATAATTCCGTAGATTCGATTAGATTCTGCCTGAAATGACGAAGGATTTAAAATCTGGCATTAATTTTATTAGTATGATACTAATAATCTTATTAGTATGATTTTTATAATTGTATTCGTATGATTTTACTGGATATTTTGAGGATACTGAATAAAGTCTCATTCGAAAATATAGGGATTGCAGTATTTAACTCAGCAATGGTTTGTTCCTGTGTCTAAGTTTATTACTTGAACCTCTAGCATCAGGTGAGGAGGGGTTGATTTGGGTGTTTTTGCTAATTCTGTTATTTTTTTATCTTTATTATTAGACATCTTCTAAATGCCTATTAATAAAAGCTGAATTTTTTTTGTCAACATAAATTCAAAATTTTGAATCGAAATAGATTGCTTGCATCAGATTCAGACAAATTTAGCCCCAGGAATAAAATTAGATAAATAATATTTCATATGTTCAGACGAATTTTTTTTTTCGAGTCTCTGTATTCTTGAATTGAAGACTGAAAGGTTGGAAAATCTAATTGGCGTCGTGCAGTTAAAGAGCTTCAATTTTGGAAGGTGAGGTTAAAAACAAAATCAAATTGGGTCTTTGCAAGAGTTTTTTCAAGACAGGCATCATTCCTTAATAATTGAGTTTGCACCACGGTTCCTCCTTATTTTTCCTTCTTTTGCAAGACCTACATATACACAAAAGATATCGAAAGTACACACACACACACACACACACACACACACACACACACACACACACACACACATATATATATATATATATATATTGTGTATATTGAAGAACGAAATGTTCACCACTTACTTCGTAATTATGGTTCAACCATATAACTTTTGTTACCAAATATAAAAAATTCTCAGATTGTGATAATAGAACAGTAGGCTTAAAACATGAGTAGCAAGTAAGTGGCGAACATTTCCCTCTATAAGATATTGTTGGCTCTGAATATTTATTTTTTTTATTCTTGATTAAGCATTCGTGTTAAATAACACTATATTGGTCTACCCAGCAATTCTTTTACTGTTATTATATATATATATATATATATATATATATATATATATATATATATTAATGCAGGTTTCATTGAATAATATAGACAAGTTTTGTCTATTAATTTTGTGTAGGATCCGTTCATACCGTCTGATATACTTGATGGTGATGTCGTTAAAAGACAACAAAAAATCACAGTATTTGTTGAATTTTTTATCGGGTCTAAGCTTTCGGCTCACATAAGCCATTATCAAAGAGTAAATAATAACACACAGTAAACATAGAACATTTAAGCTATTAACAATAAAGATAATTGAATTGAAAATATAAGTCCATCCCTACCGTGGCGGATGGCCGAAGACAGTGACAAAATAGTGGTGTTGTGGTCCCTGGTCTGATTACAGACATTTGAGTACGTTGTTGGAAATATCGAAATTGATTGTATTCAAACCAGGTTTATATATATAAATATATATATATATATATATATATATATATATATATTCATGTAGATAGGTGAGAGTTTGTAACTCTGGGTTTCACGCTCTTGCGATTGTCAGACAAACTGATTAATCTTTTTAAAAAATGGTTATATGTACGCTTGCGTATATTCGTGTATTTTTGTGGAAGTGAGTGAAATCTGTCGTATACATACAGTTTTCACACACACACACACACACAAACACACACACACACACATATATATATATGTGTGTGTGTGTGTGTATATGTATATGTGTGTGTGTGTGAAATGTGTATGTATATAATTATAAATACCAAAATATATATGTAATTTGTGATATATATTATATTATCTTTATATTATATATGCGTGGCACTTATCTGTGATAGAGCTGACATATTCATATAGATAGGTGTGAGTTTGTAACCCTGGGTTTCATTCTCTTGCGATCGTCAGACAAACTGATTAATTTTAAACAATTGACTATATGTAGGGCTGCGTATATTGGTCTATTTTTGTGGAAGTGGGATGAAAATTGGTTGTCATGACAGACGCAGACATATATACACATTTGTACACCCATTGACGTGCGCAAAGACACACACATACGTTCGTCCGGCCACCGGGTCTCACACAAACATATACGCGAACCGTATGGGGCTCGGCAAATATATATATATATTTGTGTGTGTGTGTGTGTGTGTGTGTGTGTGTGTGTGTGTGTGTGTGTGTGCGCGCGCGCGAACGCATGTGTATATATTCTATTAACGCTTTATCTGGACTACCGGCCATAATTATTAGGCCACCCCAGTGTTTAAAAAAATGATGTATATCATTTTTTAGCATTTGTTGCAACGTGAATAATTGTAAATGAAAATAGAGCGTTTCTTTTGTTAATACAGCACAATAATATATGAATTTCTAAATATTTAATAAGAGCACCTCCTCAACGGACGCCATACAGACGAATGAAGAAAATTTAGGGTGATTTATCTACCGGTCTCTCCACTGATGCTGAATGAGATATAAGGCCATTTTATACTGGGAACTCGTAGACCTTAAGCCTGAGCAAAAGTATCCCGTAGACCATGTACAAGTCAGGGACGGGTACTTAACTAAATTTTCCTAGACAAGTCTCTGTTCTTCGGCCTGGGTTCTTTTTCGCCGGCAGGGAAGGCAGATAATCTGACAAGTACAGTTCTGAATGGAACACAGGATATTTACCAGTAACCTCTCCTCTCCAGCCGGTTGTGACACAAAGTTGATTTTTTAATATGGGCAATCTAAGTTAGGGTCAAAATTTGCCGTAGATCCTGCACTTCAGCTTATGCCTCGGATGTTTTTAAAAATAATATCATCCCAAGCGAGGCATTCTACTGCCACTGTTGCACAGGGTTTTACATAGGGGAAAGTGATGAGAAAGAGATGTTAGTTATGGGAAATGTCAGAAGGAGGGTAATAGACGGATGAAAATACCGAGGATGTGGGTGGAGTAGATGAAAGAAGAGCTTGTGAGAATGAATGCGAGTTAGTGTGATAGATATCTATTGACCTTACATTTAAATACCTGGAGATTTTAGCTGTCAGGGAAGCAAATAGATGGAAGCAAATTCCACAGGCGTGAAGCGAGTGAGAAGAAGCTGTCCGAGTAGAAATTGCAGCTACATTTTATCGGTTTTACTGTAAAAGGGCGGTACCTAGTTGCTAATCCAATTTAGTAGCTAGTGAAATTCATACCTAGGAGGCACCAGTGGTCTAAGTTCATTGGAGCAGAAGCTGTAAAAGTATTTATAGAAGAGGCACAGGGATTTCACGTCACGCCGGTGAGATAGCGACAGCAGCCGAGCTGCAAAGTCGGAATCTATCACATTACAGATTCTACGTTGGATTCTGTCAAGAACCCTGAGGTGAATAGCAGGGGCACCCGGCCTGATGTGGCAGCAGTATTCAATACACGGGCGGATGGTAGATTTATATATGTGCAGGAAGGACTCAAACGGAAAAAAAATTCCTTGCACTGCACACTGAACCGATCTTCTTAGAAGCGGATGTAGACAGCACTGAAAATTCTTCATCGTTTAATTTCGCAAAAAAACCCTTCTGACCTTTTTAATAGATAAGTATGTAGTTCTAAATACTATTTTAACCCAGACGAAATATCAGCGGAAACATAAATTTAATTATGTTTTTTTTTCTTTAGATATACTGCTGGTGCTGCGCCTTTTGAATACCCAGTTATTTTAGTTACATTCATTTTTTTATAAGTCTGATTCTTTGTTGATTTGATTCAAGGTTGCAAACGATGCCTTATGTTCTGATTTAAATACTGACGTCGACCAATTTTTAACTTGAAATTTTGCATTGATTTTGATACACCGGCACAACTCACCAAGAAAACATTTCTAAATTTTTAGTAGGAATACTAGACCAGATGTAGCAGCAATATTCAAAGCATAGATCAATGGTAAACTTAGAAATATGCAAGCTATATTCTGAAAGGCAATATTTCAAATATGACACGGTGAATGATTTTACAGTGTGATTTTTTTATGTTTTACATTAGAACAATTACCATGAAAGTATTTATAGAAAAGAAAAGTATGTTACGATGTTAGAAAGTGGTTGAAGACGAGATCTTAGATCAGGGCCAGTAATATTGCAGATTCTTTTTTTATTTTATTAAGAATTTCTAAATTTTTAGTAGGAATACTAGACCAGATGTGGCAGCAATATTCAAAGCATAGATCAATAGTAAACTTATAAATATGCAAGATATATTCTGAAAGACAATATTTCAAATATGACACACTGAATGATTTTACAGTAAGATTTTTCTATGTTCTACATTTGAACAATTACCATGAAAGTATTTATAGAAAAGAAAAGTATGTTATAATGTTAGAAAGTGGTTGAAGCCGAGATCTTAGATCAGGGCCAGTAATATTGCAGATTCTTTTTCTATTTTAATAATACCGAATAAGTTTGTAGTATTTGTTAACACATAAACCATAGATTTTACACACTTAATACGAAATGAAACGCTTCAAGTCACTTCACCAATAACAAATAATTTTCCACCGACACGAAACGTGTGATTTTCGAAGTTCTTTTTAGTATAGGTTTTCTCTTTGACTCCCATGTGCCTTTATTGATTATTGTGATATTGTGTTAAATACGGAATTAAAAGTAACCTTCTTCTCTTCAAATTTTACAAATTTTGCAATCCACTGTGAAATCTAATTTTGACCAATATGAAAAAGGAATGGCTACGTACTGATGGAAAAAAAAGACGAAGCCAAATTTCATTATCCGGTGTCAATTATTTTCTAACCAATGAAAGAAAGTGATTTACAAAACTGAGAGAAGTTAACAAGCCAGTGTAAAAGTAAAAAGTTTTTCACACACACACCCACACACCCACACACACACACACACACACACACACACATATATATATATATATATATATATACACACGATATTCTTATTTCAGAACATCCACATATATGTATGCATAACTGTCCAAAAAAGTACATTTTTAAATTCAAAACTTTTTATTAATATTCTTTCCTATGCATATATATATATACACATCCACACACACACACACACGCACACACACACAAATATATATATATATATATATATATATATATATATATATATATATATAAAGTGGAATAAGAAGAAGGGAGCAGAAATCAGAGACGACACCGCCAAAATGTGACAAAAGAAATTTCAATACGATGAACCGTACATACATTCGTTCTCGTCTTTCTTTCTTGCTTACGATTCTCCCTTATCTCGTCTTCGTCCTCACCATTCTCGCCGTCAATAAAAAGACGATGACATTAACAACAACAATAAGACACTTCAACGGATTTCTAAAATTACCATCCATAAGTACAATTTTCCTTTATTGCTTTACCTTCCTTTTCACTTTTTCACCAGCCATAAAAATGAAAGTAAGACACACAGACTTTACTACTTCCCTGTTAATCCTTGTATACACACATTCACTACGTACAAATAAGAACGCAGGATTCATTTAACTTCCTACTACATTTCCTTTTTGAAGAGTTACACATTTAATAATTTCACTTTTTACAAAATTGATGTTATTCTGTCTGTAAATAAATTTCCAATTAACATTCAAACAAAACACTTATTCTTTCTAACCTTCTGATGATAATAATCTTATGTTGTGGAGAGTAAAGTTATGTTTGACGCAAGGTCAATTTAATAAACATGTTCAATTTTCCTACTTGAATGTCTCTACTAGTGTCTAGTGGCATTTTAACATCAACGTCGTTAAATTTAACATAAAAAATATATCTGGATTTCTTTCACTATTTTATCCGTCTTAAAGATGGGTATGCATTTTTTTTTCCTGTGATACCTTTACATTAGAACAATTGCCACGAAAGGATTTATAGAAAAGAAAAGGATGTTACGATGTTAGAAAGTGGTTGAAGACGAGATCTTAGATCAGGGCCAGTAATATTGCAGATTCTTTTTTTATTTTATTAAGAATTTCTAAATTTTTAGTAGGAATACCAGACCAGATGTGGCAGCAATATTCAAAGCATAGATCAATAGTAAACTTATAAATATGCAAGATATATTCTTAAAGACAATATTTCAAATATGACACGGTGAATGATTTTACAGTGTGATTTTTTATGTCTTACATTAGAACAATTACCATGAAAGTATTTATAGAAAAGAAAAGTATGTTACGATGTTAGAAAGTGGTTGAAGACGAGATCTTAGATCAGGGCCAGTAATATTGCAGATTCTTTTTTTATTTTATTAAGAAATTCTAAATTTTTGTAGGAATACGAGACCAGATGTGGCAGCAATATTCAAAGCATGGATCAATAGTAAACTTATAAATATGCAAGATATATTCTGAAAGAAAAGATTTCAAGTATGACACAGTGAATGAATATTCCTAGCTGCAGACTTCGTTCTTTCCTCTTACTGTCAGAATAAGTCCGCAAAAGCGCAATGATTTTCTCTCATAGGTGTTAGCAACAGACATGCTGAGGGAAGGTAAAAGTGTCAATTAGAAAGGTAAGAGTGTAGTTTTGTTTTGGAGGCGTTAAAATTAACAACCTATTCCTTGCCCCAGTTAACAATATATTTTAGGTTAATTTTTAGATCAGCTGCCAGTTTTAAATTATTCAATCAAGCTTACTACTAAAACAAGATTAAATAATTTCGTCAGGAGTATAGATACTGAGTTGAGAATTGATGACATCAGAATGTTTGTTGATAAAAATTATGAACACTACCGGCCAGAATTTTAGGAAACCAGAGTTTTTTTTAAAAAATTATGTATTTCATATAATTTTTAGTATTTATTGCCAAGTGGATAATTCTAAATGAAAAAAGAATGTTTCTTCTGTTATTATTGTTTGCAAAATTTTACAAAGCAAGGAAGCAAAGATGAACTCGTCCGAATTACCATAAATTTTCTACATTCTTTCATTGATGAAACTGCGATATAAGTAATTATTACATATTTATTAATTCATTTGATGTACATATTATTGTGCAATATCAACAAAAAACTACTCTATTTTTATTTACGATTATTCACTTGGTAAGAAAAATACTAAAAAATGTTATGAAATACATCATTTTTTAAACACATGGGTGGCCTAATAATTACGGTCGGCAGTGCATGTCCAAGGCTAGAACTTGCGGAATGTTTTTATTAATGTAAAAAAAAACCTGGAGGAGAGGCCATTCAAGACAACTTTCATTTTTAGATTTGATAAAATAGACTGGACAAGTTCAAAAATTCATCCAGAAACACCGTATCCTTTCAATTTGTGAAAAATGTCAGTATTGTCAATCCTGTCAAATACCTTCAATAACCCAAACTTCATCATTCTTTTATCAAGCTTTATAGTCTCCTTTAGTAATAATCATAAGCACGTCATCAGTTGACCTAGATAAGCTATATTTACTATCTGAAGGAATACACTGCGAGGTTGGATGCCTAAAAAATTGAGAACCTCTATTACCCTGTCAAAACTAGGTAGAAAGCTAGTAGACCGATAAGACAATCAGAGGGTTCGTCTGAGTTCTTAAATATTAGAATTAGACAAGAGAATTTTCCACACGCAGGAAAGCAAGGAGTAGCACTATGTTTATTGCAGATTTTAGAGAGAACAGGAGCCAATTCAGGAGCATATCCACTGTGTAACCTTATTTCAACATATGAAAAATAAAATGTAATTCTTAGTTTAATACGACGGCGCGAAAGAAATTATTAGGGGTATTGTTGATTTTGCAGTTTATTGTAAATCGCCATATGAGCTCTACTTAGAAATATTTAATACTTATGTGCTTGTAAAATCTGAAAAAATGAAAAACTAGATGAAAATTGGGGAGAAAGGGAAATATATATTTTCCATTGTTATTCAGAAGCGAATTTTTGGCCAGTGGAAGTGAGAACTGGCGATAGTCACAACAAATTGTAAAAAACTTTTGATGAGGTTAAGAAGGTCGGTAAAGCTTTCCACTAATGTTCTGACTGGCTTTTAGAAAGCTGTAATAGATAACATCAGTTACAGACCATCAGGCAGTCACCATAATCTTTTGCTAATGAAAATTTGGCTTTGGGAAATGTTTGGGGGACTCATCACGATCAGCGACTGAACTGATCGTTTACAGCCATCATGAAGGGTCCACTTTTCATCACAAGAAATAGAAAGCTCCTCGAGCCTAACCTTTTGACATTGACGTGGGTTTTGCTCAACCAATTGTTCGTTTTGCTTTGCGTGGGTTTTGCTTTGCGTGGGTTTTGCTTCCAATTGTTCGTTCTCAAGATTGCATGACCGTCCTCTACATTCCTCATCTTCAAAGCTCTCATCACAAGTACGGAATTTCTGGAACCACCTTCGTACTGTCCAATCACTTGGGACCCATCTCCCCATGCTCTGTCAATATTCGTAGTGGTTTGGGATCCCCTATGCTCAAGTTTGAAGTCATGCAAAACTAATCGAAGTTCATATTTTGTCATGATCACATTTAATAGCTTCTATGCTTCAAGAATGTTTCTGTCTAGAAATAATTTAAAAATTATTCAAGAGCACATTTATCATTATGCCTACCAATATATAATATAAGCCGTGAAAACTGTATTAAAATTGCTTTTCAAAATACAACACTTCAAACAGCCATTATTTATGTAATAACCTAATAGATATTAAAAGAATGAGATCGATACGTAGTAACGAAAAGAAATACTTAAATGGATAGATATAAATTAACAGAATGAAATAAATATTTGCAGAATGAGATCGATATATATATATATAGAGAGAGAGATATTAACAGAACGCTATAACAGGACAAATAGATATTTAGGGAACTAAATAGATAGTCGGATAGATATTAAAAGCATTATATATATATATATATATATATATATATATATATATATATATATATTAACACAAAGAAATAGATGGATCGATAGAAATTCACAGACAGAGATAAATATTAATATAATGAGATATATGTTAATAGAACGAGATAGATGAATTGGTATTAACAAAATGAGATAGATAAAACTGTCTAAGATAGATAGATAGATAGATAGATAGATAGATAGATAGATAGATAGATAGATAATAATAATAATAATAAAACCAGATAGAGAGATATTAACGGAATTGGTTAGTTATTAAAAGAATTAGATAGATAGATAGATAGATAGATAGATAGATAGATAGATACGAGGGTCATTCAATAAATAAGGCGAAATCTTCGGTATAAGAACTTCTAATACAGATAGAAGCTTTTTTTAATTTTTTTTTTCTTTTACTTCTTTTTCAATGGGATTGAATTTTTTGGGGAGATTGAAATAAAAAAAAACTTTGAGTTTTGGAGATTAACAAAGATGGCAGACCAAGAAGCATGCTCCTGTTTTGGTTGCTGAAGGGTGCAAACCAGTTGAAATTCATAGGAGAATGTCAACTGCGTATGGTGCCACATACTCCAGCCAAAAAATGTCTTCAAGTATGCTAAATTGTTTAAAGAAACACGGAGAAATGTTGAGGATGAAGACAGGCCTGGGAAGCCTACAGAAGTGAGGTCTCCTGAGGTGATCGAATCGCTCAATGACCTCATTCAGTCTGACAGAAGGGTGACAGTGTATGACATTGTAAGGACTTTGAACCTATCTGTTGGGACAGCACACAAAATTGTCCATGATGATTTTGCCTACTCGAAGGTCAGCTCACAGAGCAGCCAAACGATGCAGACCATCAACGAGCTGGGCTGGGAAATGCTCCCTCACCCACCTTACAGCCCAGACCTTGCCCTTTCAGACTTTCACCTGTTTGGTCCCTTGCCCTTGAAAGCGTTTACCAGAGGCACGAAATTTGAAAGTGGCGATGAAGTCAAAAGTGCTGTGAGCGATTGGCTGAGACATCAGTCCAAAGGCTTTTATGCTGAGGGAATACGGAAGCTTGTGCACATATAGGAAAAGTGTGTCACATTGCTGGGGGACTCCGTTGAAAAATAAAAAAAAAGTAAACTTCTATCTGTATTAGAAGTCCTTATACCAAAACATTCACCTTATTTATTGAATGACACTCGTATTAGAATATGACGAATTGATATTAACAGAATTAGATAAATATATAATTCTGTTAATATCTATCTGTCAAATTTAATTAATGCAATTCTGTATATATATATATATATATATATTACCCTCTCACACTCTGACTGAGCATTCTGGAAGAACGGTAGACTTTGAAAAACAGTAGCTACGCTACCATCTACAGATCGCTTATTCAGTAATGAATTAGAGCATTCTGGCTATTGGCGTGTGATACATCATACGCTAAAAGTCTGCCTACTTTTATCGTGCCCCCATAGCTCAGAGGTAGATTCGCCTACTGACGCCAATTCGATCGGGTTTCAATCCTGGGTTAAAAGCAATCGGATGTCTAACCGTACTGATGAGCTGTGATACAGCAAAACAGATCTGTCTGCGGATGACTATATATATATATATATATATATATATATATATATATATATATAGAAGAAGAATTAGATAAATAGATAGCTTTTAGCAGAATTAGATAGATAGATAGATAGATAGTAGATAGATAGGACAGGCGACGATTGACATGAACAAAGTGAGACAGATAATCAAATACAGTTATTGATATAACATAATTATGAACAAATCTAGATAGATATCTACATATACAGGTAGATGCATATATAATTATATATAAAAGGAAGTGAACAGGGATTTCTGTTTACTACCAGACCTATGCATATATATTGCCCCACACTCCTGATTTTCAGATGTTGAAAATGACGTCTCCATTTCCATGAACTGCAACAACTAATAAAGTTGTTAAACTCATGTAATCAATTTTTCTTCAAATATTTGACGCAATGGATTTTTCATTCTTTAATTGCTGCTTGAAGCAAATGGTCTGTAACATTCAGCAGTGTTTGTCACAAAAACTTTGTGCGTTCAATTTGAGATTTGTCAGTATGCGTATCGGAATGCGATCAATCCTGTTTTTCATCATTTCACGCACGTGTCTTATATGTCTAGAAAATTGTTTTTGTTAGAGCGTATTTTGAATATCTTTTATTAGATTTTATTTCTACCATATATTTTTAGAAGAAAATTATGTCAAAGCCTAGTATTTAAAGTTCGCTATGCCATATATATATATATATATATATATATAGTCATCCACAGACAGATCTGTTTCGCTGTATCACAGCTCATCAGTACGGTTAGACTCTGATTGCTTTTTAACCCAGGATTGAAACCTGACCGAATTGGCACCAGTCGGCGATTCTACCTCTGGTCTATGATCGCTCGGTAGATGAAGGCAGACTTTTTAGTGCGTATATTATCATTATACACGCCTAATAGCCAGAGTGCTCTAATTCATTATTGTATATATTACTCATCCTCATACAAAACTGTTTCGCTGTATCACAGCTCACCAGTGTGGGTAGACATCCACTTGCTTCCAGCCAGGATTGGGACTTGACCGATTTGGTATCAGTCGGAATGCCTACTCCTTTAGCTATCGGTGCATGGAATGAGAAAGAGAGAGAGAGAGAGAGGGGGGGAGGGGGGATTTTAGTGCGTTGTGTATATGCGGTGTATACACACGCCAGCCACGGGAGAACACAATTCATTGCTAAAGAGTAATGCGAAAATCGCTGAAGTGTTAATTGCTTATTGAAATTTTTCTCTCCAGAGAGCTCAATTATTAGTCATCCACACGTAAATTGCAGAAGTGCTAACTTTTTAAAATTTTCCTAAATCAATATATATATATATATATATATATATATATATATATATATATTAAAAGATATTGCTCAGAGTTAAATTAAACCAGTAAACAGTTAAATTAAAATGTGCACAATACAAATTTAAAGAAAAATAAATATATATTAACTGATTGTCAAACGCATTCATGAACGCAAAATGAATCTTTAAAACTCAGAAACTCACAACTGTTGTGCAGTCTGAAGATTATTCCATGAAAAAATGTCGGCTAGAGTATCATTTCCAAAACGAGAAAGTTTGCTAAATAAAGGGTACAGAATTATGTCTAGATTAATACACATTTGAAAATACGTTTTGGGTTCGTACAAACACGGATGAAGCTCTGTATAATATTATTTCGATACTCTAAACTAACTTCTCACTTATTTTAGACTTCCTGTTGTGCGTTCTAAAAATTCCTGTTATACTTTTAGAAAGCATTACGTAATTACTTTCTATTAAACCTGCTTAGTAAGTTGTGACAAATGGTCGTCCTTTTTTAGGTGGAGAACCTGAGCGCGAACACCCGGGTCACTGGTCAAAGATTCCCAGCCCCCTACGAATTAGCCGTGATCAAAGCTTCTCTAAGCGTGTCTAAGCTTAACCGGTGCCCCAGACTCACCAAATGGTAGATCAGTTCTTTGGCTAATCGGTTAACGTTACCGAAAGGTTAAAACTATGTTAGGGTAATCGGCTGATCTTCTTTATATATATATATATATATATATATATATATATATATATATATATATATATATATATATATATTCAAGTTCGAAAACATATCTGCATTCGAAATAAAAACAGATCTGAACTGCAACTCTAAAAATGTAATTTATGCTCTAAAATGCAATGAATGCGCAAAAATATACATAGAGGCGACACAAGACTTGAATAAAAGAGTAGCCCTGCACAGAAGTAACATTAAACTAGCCAAAATACAGTAAATTATATTTTTCCCACATGAATGCAGTGGAGGTAAATTCAGAGTATTACCTATCTACCAAAATGCAGATTATGACACACTCATGACGCAGAAAGAAATATTTATAAAAAAGTACAAGCCTTTCCTCAACAAAACAGCATGAAAAACCTAAGAAACACACAGAGACACAGAAATTTAAACGCGATAAACACACACACACTAAATTCAGATAGTAACTCAAAAATAATAAAAAGAACTAGATGACACGTAGAGTAGAATTGAATCAAAATCCCTGAAAATAATTTTGAAGTATAAAGACGAAATCAAATTTACGGTCAACGTAGGCGACAAAAGAAACTTAACGTGCAGGTGCGAAAAAACCCCCAAAAGAAAACAAAAAAACAAAAACAAAAAAAAACAAACAAACAATACGAACGCTCACACACATATGAACTTTCTGACCTACTTACCACTTATGTATTTATGCACGATACCTTAGCCATCAGGAAAGCAAGCGGATCTCGACATGTAAAGTCACAAGTTTATTCGCTTAAAGAGAGTTAAGTTTAGATTAGAAACAAATGTAGTGACACAACTACCATTATGGACATAAAATATATCATACAAAAAGCAAGTAATGATTATAATAATAGCAACAATAAATCTATAATTTAAACAAAACGTTCACGGCTTCTCGCACTTTTTCTTGTATACTAATTTCTCTCATTAGAAACAACTATTTCTGTTTTTAATATATATATATATATACATATTCAAAAAGTCAGGTCTAAAATGATTTTTTAAAAGTAAAATATATTTTTTCAAGTTTAGTTTTAATTTCATGCTAGCCGACTGGATTTAGAATTTTCAATAAGAAAATACTTTGTTGCCTTTTAAAATTAATTTAAATAGATTGGAATATGTTTTGTTTATAAAAAATGGTTGATATACAATTCTCGCACGAAATCTAAAGATCTTTATTAAACAACCTTTCAAAAGTAAAACATGCTTTACTGAAACTTCATTTGAGGAAGATTAGCTGATTTAAATTTTTAAAATCAAGAATAACTTTACTCTTGATTTAAAAAAAATAAATCAGCTAATTTTCCTTAAAACAGTGAAATGTAATCGCCACTTTTCCTCCAAGAGTTTTTTCTTGCGTTTCCCCCCTGTGGAACTCTCTCCTGTTTAGTTGCTTCTCTGACTACAATCTCCAAAAATTGAAACGCAACTTTTTATCTTCTTGAGTCCCATTTATTTTTTATTCTTTTATGAATACCCACTGTCCCCACTTTTTTCTCTCACAGTAACCCCCTGCTGCTCCCTTTATTTGACAAATATATATATATATATATATATATATATATATATATATATATATATATATATAGCAGACTTGCTTGTTTTAATCGACCCCAAAATAGCATTAAATTATAAATTTTTTCTTATATATATATATATATATATATATATATATATATATATAAGAAAACATTTAGGCAGACACGTTATTTCATGATAAATCTGAAGAATGGTTTATTTCAGGCGAACCATTATCAGCTTCCGTCTTTATTGTACAGAACATTTTTCACAGAAAATCTGTACAAAATCTTCTTTACAATAAAGACGGAGGCTGCTGATGGTTCACCTGAAATAGGCCATACTTCCGATTTATCATGAAATAACGTGTCTGCCTAATTTTTTAAAAATCTGTACAAAATCTTCTGTACAATAAAGATGGAAGCTGATGATGGTTATCCAGAAATAGGCTTAAACTTTCGATTTACCATGAAATAACGTGTCTTCCTAAGTTCTTTCTTATATTTATCTATATGTATTTATATACATATATATTAAGAGCTCTCTTAGAGAGTTATCCTACCACTGTATGTATTGGATACTTCTCTGGATTGTTCTATATCTACACCGCATGCTTGATATATATATATATATATATATATATATATATATATATATATATATATAAGTCATCCACATACAAGCCTGTTTCGCTGTATCACAGTTCATCAGTGTGGCTAGACACATCCACTTGCTTCTGGCCGGGATCGAAACTCAACAGATTTGGTGTCAGTCGGAGTCGCTACTCCCTAAGCCATCAGCGCATGGAATCAGAGAAGGGAAATTTTAACGTCTTGCATATAACCAGTGTATACAGACGCCAGTCACCGAGAGAACTCAATTCATTTCTGAATATATATATTCAGTTACTGGTTGCCAGCCAAGATGTAGAACCCAATATGTCCTGTTGTTTAACCCATAACTGGAGGGCATAGACGGATTCATACCTTTCCCAAGAGTATTTGCGCACAAGAGAATTTAAGGAATTCAACTGAAATCCGAACTCCGCTCCCCGATTTCTCGTTCTAAACCGAAATCCACTGCACCACAACGCACATCTTTTAAAAATCAGTGAAGCTAAAATCTAAAATCTATTAGAAACTATAGACAATGCCACATAAACCCTTCGAAAATAAACTCCTTTTATGAGACGGTCCTGCTTTGATGAGTTGTATAATCATTTTTGCGCCACTCACGATAGAATATGGGCAGAGGTTTAGAAAATCAGAAGCAAAGGAGAAAGAATGGCGTAAAGAGAGAAGACTTTAAGGGGGAAAAAAGCGTTAGAAAGAGACGTCAGAATATTGTGCTTCTAAGCAGATTGAAGTCTGTCTGCAAATGAATGTAACCTTTCAGTGAAAGAAAGCGCTTGTCTAAAGTCGATGCAGCTTGTCAGTTGTTATTCACAGGAGTGGGCGAAACTGTCTTTGTTTTTCTCTCAGACTGTAACTGCTGTTTTACTTTCAAAATAATATGCCATTTCAGTACGAACGTTAATTGATGCTTAATGTCTCCAATCGTATACAACAATTTTAAAACCAGATAGAATAATGAAACTGATATCAACATGAAGCGAGTTTATTTCTTCTTAAAATGTTTCTAATCCTATAAAACAAGTATCAGATCTTACAAAATAATAAAATTTGTTTAAAAAAAAAATAATTTAATTACGAAATCCCAACGTTGCTTAATATATATGATCTTCCGGCGGACCTGAAGCAGACTACCACCACGTTTAATTTCGTTGTTTTTCTTTTTGTTTTACTTTTTCAGCGCAGTCCTACCGATTACCCACTTAGCTTTACGACTGACAAAAAAAAATATTTCAATATTTAAACATTTTCTCTGGGTGGGGATCAGTTTCTCATACAACCTTATAGTAAATCGAGCATCCATTTAGAAACCAGTCGTCGGTACGACATTAACGGCACCTTTAAATTTGTTCATTATCAAATTTTTTGGACTTTTTTCAGTGCAATATTAACTTTTAACAGAATGACAAAATAGAAATTGCAAAAATTTCACTATGTAAACTATTTTAGGGGGAGGACCAGTTTCTCATACAACGTTACAGTGGATTGAACTGACCCCCACCCAACAGATTTATTTAAATATTGTAATTTTTCCAAATTTTTTTTTTATAATCCGAAAGTTTAAGTAACAATCGATAGAACGGCGCTGAAAATAGTAAAAAAAAAAAGAAAATTTGAAAAAACGACATTAACATAAACAAAGCGACCCCAATGCGAGTGGGTTGAAAATGGAGGGTCGTTTTATTTTAACGTTGTATTAGAAACTGACCCCCTACCAAATTTGTTTAAATATTGTAATTTTTCAAAATTTATTTTGATAATCGGAAAGTTCAAGTAACAGTCGATAGGACTCCCCTGAAAAATTAAAAAAAAAATGAAAAAACAACGAGATTAAAAGTGGTGTTAGTCTGATACAAGTCCGCCGACCTTCCTTCTCATAAATATGAGATTTAGACCAAATAGAATAATAAATTTGATACCAAAATGAGGTAATGTCTATACTTAAGAGTTGAGGTAGTATTTACATTATATACCCGGTTCGGGCTGTTTTCTTCATTTTTATTGCCATGTTTACGATGCTTCTGTCGTTATACGCGCCGACCTTTTTCATGTGCTCTAAATTTGGAACAGAACCTTTTTATTTTGATAGAAACACGTAATATATCGCTCCTACCTCACATTAGCATGGATCAGGCCAGTCTCTCTGAAAGCAAAACTCTGCGTCTCCTCGGCTTAACTCTCACAACAGACCTCAAGTAGAATGACTATATAGAATTCATAGCTACATCCGCTGCTAAAAGTCGGTTCCCTGTGTAGGGACAGGAAGGTTTTTCCGCCTCAAACAATCCTGCACATATATAAATCTACCATCCGCCCGTGCATTGAATACTGCTCTGATATCAGGTCGGGTGCTCCTGCTATCCACCTGGGTGTTCTTAACAAAATCTAGCGGAGAATCTATTATATTGGCAGCTAAGATACAGTCACTTTCTCACCGGCGCAATGTGGCTTCCCTGTGTCTCTTCTACAAATACTTTCACGGCTTCTGCTCCGATGAATTTAGTTCACTGGTGCCTCCTAATTTACAAAGCCACAAGATTAGCAAATATGCCCCACCATTTTACTGTGAAACCAATAATTTGTAAACGCAAATTCTACTCCAGTAGCTTCTTTTCTCGCACTTCCCGCCTGTGAAATTCCCTTTCATTTACTTGCTTTCCCGACAGCTACAATCTCTAAGAATTTAAATGCAAAGTCAATAGTCATCTCCCATCTTAATAGACTGCATTGTCTCTCTAATGCATCCCT
Source organism: Ascarosepion bandense (assembly GCA_037127315.1). Classification (NCBI taxonomy): domain Eukaryota; kingdom Metazoa; phylum Mollusca; class Cephalopoda; order Sepiida; family Sepiidae; genus Ascarosepion; species Ascarosepion bandense. The sequence goes on from JBBBDQ010000991.1 coordinate 5,297,488, forward strand.
TCTCCGTTCACTCCACCCTCAACAGTATTCTCATCCTTCTCTTACCCACTCCCTTACACCCCCTATAACATGTCACTCTTTCTCATAACTTTCCTTCTATGTAACCCCCTGCAAAACAGTGGCAGTAAAATGCCTTGTTGGGCGATATGATTATAAAACAAAACAAAAAAAAACAAAAATACAAAATAAACCTTAACTTATCTACAAATTTATTTCTCGCAGCGAATACTTGTTGTACCACCCCAACGGTCCGTCCTAACAATTTCCTCCGGCGGCCGTTCTCCACGCTGTAATGTTGCCGGGAGTTTGTTGAAAATGTCGGCCGGACAGCTGGGGGTACAAGATTGACTATAAGGAACGAACTTCCACAATTTGGATGAGTCAAAAAGGATGCTTTATTCGTTTAGAGTTAGCCTTGTCTGTTGGGGCAGGCGAATGTGACACACAGCTCTAACTCTAATTAATGGAGATCAACAAATCCAAACTGAACGAAACAAGATGAACGGAGATCCTTACTTCAAGCTCGAACCCGGCTGACTCAACTTAACTTCTCTGACTTAACTGTCTTAACTGCCTCACTTGTTAACTGACTCTATTTATTTAATATGAATCCGGAAATCCGGAAATCCGGAAATGCTTTAGACCACCGGTGACAAACACCGGCGACTGTAAGTCTGAAATTTTAGTTATCTTTTTTTTATCTTAATAAGGCTTCCGCCGGAAATGGCTTAATGTGTGGTCAAGATACAGTAAAGGACAGCCTTTGACCGGGTCATCGAAAACCTACCTGCTGAACTTCATCACTGAGTCAAATATTTACCGGAGGACAATTTTCCTCATAAAAGAAAAAGCGTTTATTTATTTATTTTTTTCCTCTTCTTTTTCACTTTTGTTAAATATGTTTTTAAACTATTTTCTATTCTAAACTATTTTCTATTTTAATCTATTATAATAAAATACATATATGTCTAGTTATCGTGTCACACTTGTTCTTTTCATACAAAACTATCTAAAAAGCTTGCCTGAATTAAATAATTTATTGATGTTGATATACTATTCTTATTGCATGTGTGATGCTACTTCCGGAAGCCATATAGTTATCTCTCTTCAACTCAACTCTCTAAGTTATTTGCCCACCACTGCTGTAGCCTGGTATTGAACCCGCAATACTTTTGGTCAAGTTCCTGGAACTAACCAACGCCGATATCCAATAGGCCATGGTCGGTTAAAGGAAGATTAATACATGGCATTCGGAAGTGGCATCGCATATAGAATGAGAATGATATACGCCATTGATCGAAATAAAGGGTTCGGTTCAAATTTACTAGCACCTGAAGAAGATCGGAGCGTAGAACGGCTGAAATGTCATAAACATGGAAATTTAAAAGAACACCCTAGACATATACTTCTACATACCTTAAGAACGGTGTCGATCATAGCTGTACGCCTTAAATTTAATTAATTAATTTTATGGCTTATGGCAACATCACGTTGAAGCGACTGTGCTTGTGTGATCATAGGCGTTAAGAAACATCAAGCATGTTATTTACCGATTGTTTAATTTTTTATAACCGTTTTACCCCCAAGGAAGGCAGTAGCAGCGGGTTACAATGAGAGAAATAGATAGCAAAGGAAATAGGGATCGAGTTGTCATGGATGTCAAAGGAATGATAAGGGAAAGTTGGGGAACAAGAAGACAGAATATGGCAACTGATAAGCTTTTAGAGATAGTAGCTCTCAAGAATATGGCAACTGATAAGCTTTTAGAGATAGTAGCTCTCAAGAAAATGGCAACTGATAAGCTTTTAGAGATAGTAGCTCTCAAGAATATGACAACTGATAAGCTTTTAGAGATAGTAGCTCTCAAGAATATGGCAACTGATAAGCTTTTAGAGATAGTAGCTCTCAAGAATATGACAACTGATAAGCTTTTAGTGATAGTAAACTCTCAAGAATATGGCAACTGATAAGCTTTTAGAGATAGTAGCTCTCAAGAATATGGCAACTGATAAGCTTTTAGAGATAGTAGCTCTCAAGAATATGACAACTGATAAGCTTTTAGTGATAGTAAACTCTCAAGAATATGGCAACTGATAAGCTTTTAGAGATAGTAGCTCTCAAGAATATGGCAACTGATAAGCTTTTAGAGATAGTAGCTCTCAAGAATATGACAACTGATAAGCTTTTAGTGATAGTAAACTCTCAAGAATATGGCAACTGATAAGCTTTTAGAGATAGTAGCTCTCAAGAATATGGCAACTGATAAGCTTTTAGAGATAGTAGCTCTCAAGAATATGACAACTGATAAGCTTTTAGAGATAGTAGCTCTCAAGAATATGGCAACTGATAAGCTTTTAGTGATAGTAAACTCTCAAGAATATGGCAACTGATAAGCTTTTAGAGATAGTAGCTCTCAAGAATATGGCAACTGATAAGCTTTTAGTGATAGTAGCTCTCAAGAATATGACAACTGATAAGCTTTTAGAGATAGTAGCTCTCAAGAATATGGCAACTGATAAGCTTTTAGTGATAGTAAACTCTCAAGAATATGGCAACTGATAAGCTTTTAGAGATAGTAGCTCTCAAGAATATGGCAACTGATAAGCTTTTAGAGATAGTAGCTCTCAAGAATATGGCAACTGATAAGCTTTTAGAGATAGTAGCTCTCAAGAATATGGCAACTGATAAGCTTTTAGAGATAGTAGCTCTCAAGAATATGGCAACTGATAAGCTTTTAGAGATAGTAGCTCTCAAGAATATGACAACTGATAAGCTTTTAGAGATAGTAGCTCTCAAGAATATGGCAACTGATAAGCTTTTAGTGATAGTTATCTCTCATGAATATGGCAACTGATAAGCTTTTAGAGATAGTAGCTCTCAAGAATATGGCAACTGATAAGCTTTTAGAGATAGTAGCTCTCAAGAATATGACAACTGATAAGCTTTTAGTGATAGTAAACTCTCAAGAATATGGCAACTGATAAGCTTTTAGAGATAGTAGCTCTCAAGAATATGGCAACTGATAAGCTTTTAGAGATAGTAGCTCTCAAGAATATGGCAACTGATAAGCTTTTAGAGATAGTAGCTCTCAAGAATATGGCAACTGATAAGCTTTTAGAGATAGTAGCTCTCAAGAATATGACAACTGATAAGCTTTTAGTGATAGTAAACTCTCAAGAATATGGCAACTGATAAGCTTTTAGAGATAGTAGCTCTCAAGAATATGGCAACTGATAAGCTTTTAGTGATAGTAAACTCTCAAGAATATGGCAACTGATAAGCTTTTAGAGATAGTAGCTCTCAAGAATATGGCAACTGATAAGCTTTTAGAGATAGTAGCTCTCAAGAATATGGCAACTGATAAGCTTTTAGAGATAGTAGCTCTCAAGAATATGGCAACTGATAAGCTTTTAGTGATAGTAAACTCTCAAGAATATGGCAACTGATAAGCTTTTAGAGATAGTAGCTCTCAAGAATATGGCAACTGATAAGCTTTTAGAGATAGTAGCTCTCTAGAATATGGCAACTGATAAGCTTTTAGAGATAGTAGCTCTCAAGAATATGGCAACTGATAAGCTTTTAGAGATAGTAGCTCTCAAGAATATGACAACTGATAAGCTTTTAGAGATAGTAGCTCTCAAGAATATGGCAACTGATAAGCTTTTAGAGATAGTAGCTCTCAAGAATATGGCAACTGATAAGCTTTTAGAGATAGTAGCTCTCAAGAATATGGCAACTGATAAGCTTTTAGAGATAGTAGCTCTCAAGAATATGGCAACTGATAAGCTTTTAGAGATAGTAGCTCTCAAGAATATGGCAACTGATAAGCTTTTAGAGATAGTAGCTCTCAAGAATATGGCAACTGATAAGCTTTTAGTGATAGTAAACTCTCAAGAATATGGCAACTGATAAGCTTTTAGAGATAGTAGCTCTCAAGAATATGGCAACTGATAAGCTTTTAGAGATAGTAGCTCTCAAGAATATGGCAACTGATAAGCTTTTAGTGATAGTAAACTCTCAAGAATATGGCAACTGATAAGCTTTTAGAGATAGTAGCTCTCAAGAATATGGCAACTGATAAGCTTTTAGAGATAGTAGCTCTCAAAAATATGGCAACTGATAAGCTTTTAGAGATAGTAGCTCTCAAGAATATGGCAACTGATAAGCTTTTAGAGATAGTAGCTCTCAAGAATATGACAACTGATAAGCTTTTAGAGATAGTAGCTCTCAAGAATATGGCAACTGATAAGCTTTTAGAGATAGTAGCTCTCAAGAATATGGCAACTGATAAGCTTTTAGAGATAGTAGCTCTCAAGAATATGACAACTGATAAGCTTTTAGTGATAGTAAACTCTCAAGAATATGGCAACTGATAAGCTTTTAGAGATAGTAGCTCTCAAGAATATGGCAACTGATAAGCTTTTAGAGATAGCAGCTCTCAAGGAAGCAAGAATATGCAAGGGAGTTCCGAAGGTGGGAAGCGCAAGAGAAGAAAATTATGGAGCAGAAATGGTGGTTACCTATAACTCTTTTAAAGATGAAAGGTAGGACATACTTGTCAGTCTAGTAGCAGGAGTAAATGCATAAGTTTGAGAGACCAGGGGAAGGAACACGTCGGAGCAGAAGCCATGAAAATATTTGCGGAAAGGCCAGATTTTGTCGGTGAGAAAATGACTGAAGTCGAGCTGCTATATCGGGTTCGATTACATTTCAGATCCTTCTTTGGATTTTGTCGAGAACCCCGAGATAAATAGCAGGAGTACCAAACCAGATATGACAACAATATTCAATGCACGGAAGAATGGTAAAATCATAATTCTACTCCTGCAGCTTCTTCTCTCGCACTTCCCGCCTGTGGAACTCGCTCCCGTATTCTTGCTTTCCTGACGGCTACAACCTCCAGAAATTTAAATGCAAAGTCAATACTCATCTACTAACCACTGGACACTAGCTCTCTCCCCACCCCTGTATAACCTTCCCTTTCTCTCCACCTATGTATCTGTCATCGCACCTGCTTTCTATTGTTCCTTTCTAACTATTTTATACTCCTCACTCTTTTCTAATTAATCTTTTTACATTTATGTAACCCCCTGCACATCAGTGGTGTTTCCGCCTTGCTCGGGGTGAAATGATTACAAAAAAAAAATGGGTATAGATTATGACAAAAAAACTCCCTCTTATCCCAAAACAGTGACCTAACCCTACGGTGGAATATGTAGCTATTAATTCGATGTAGTCGTTCTACTTGAATTTGGTTGAGAAAGTGACGCCAAGAAGGCGCAGTGTGTTTCTTTCCGAAAGGCTAGTAATATACATAAGGATGTTCGTTGTGGTGCAGTGGATATCGACTCGGAATGACAAATCGGAGAGCGGAGTTCGAATTCCAGTTAAATTCGTTGCATTCACTTATGCACAAATAACTTTGGGAAAGGTATTAATCGGTCTCTTCCCTCCAGTTATGGGTTAAATAATATGACAGATTAGATTCTATAGCCTTGGTTGGCAACCAGTCTACCGCAGAAAGTAATGGCAACCTACAGCGGGATAATCTTTTGCCCAGTCACACATGTCTCTTTGAAGACATGATCGCCCAACACATATATCACGTATACGACATAACTGACTGAGTAATATGCATAAAAATGGAAAGAAAGTTTCTCTGTGATGGTTAAAGGAGAGCAGTTTTGTTTTAAAAGCATTAAAAACCACCTACCCCAATTCATCCCAGATTGGGGATCGTTTCCGTGTGCAGAAGTGAGGTTTACTTTGTCAGCCTTGACAGATTTCTAGAGATTTGAGTAAATAGTGTTGTCATCTGCATAAATGCCTAGTTGTGAACTGTGGAATAGTAGGTATAATCTCATGAATATGCGGGTTGGGTAAATGATAATAATAAATGTTCTACAGAATCTTTCTCATGCAAATCTTTCTCTTGCATCTTTATAAGTCTACAATTCACCTGTGCATTGAACATTCTTGCCACATCTGCTCTTGTGCTCCTGCTATGCATTTAGACATTCTTAAAATCCATAAAATAATTTGTAATTCTATCGGTTCTAACCAGCCATCTCGGCTTCAATCACGTTCCAATCGACATAGCTTCCCTGTGCCTTTTTGCAATAAACAGTTGTTTTAATGATATCGTGACATCACCAAAATTATTTCAATATGGAGGTCAGTTGTAGGATAGTTGACAAGAGTGACGGGGAGGGCAGATATAAATTAGATGACAGCTGTGACATTGCGAGTAGAGGTGAGATGAAAGCAAATTGGAAAGCAGTTGTTAGAATGAGAATAGGTGTGAGAAAAAAAATCAGTGGTCAGTTTGAATGGTAGTTTGAGATGGAGGCCAAGATTGCAATGGCGGTCAGGGTTGTAATGGAGACTTGACTGATGACTGTTGGAAATCAAACACAAACCAGCATATTTCTATCGAGTAATTCATTGCGCCTTATCGGATGTTTTCCGCTGGTAAGTATTTTTATTATTATATCGAATTAGTTGCTAGGTCTGTTGCTAAGAAGATAGGTTCACCGTGCTCGTCAGTTCTTCTCTCCTGAATCTGTCTTACACTTTTATAAGTCTACCATTCTACGAGATTCGGATACTTAAACCAAATACGCCCCTGGAAAGCTTCTTCTTCTTCATGTGCCGTGTCTCTTAAGGGCGTAAGCGATCATGAACCTCCCCTTGGCTCTGTCTCTTGTAGCTCTCAATAATTTTTCTCTCCCAAGCCTCGCTCCGTCAACCAGTAACTCAGAACTAACAAGTACATCTCGCGCTGCTTTTCCCTGTCTGTTTTTCCATTTATTCGACATGTGAGTATCAAGTTCTCTAGGCCTTATTTTCTCATTACGTGTCCCAGGAACCTTATTTGTCTCTTCCTGATATTTATTATCAGTTTTCTTCTCGTTTGCAGCCTTTCCAACACCTTATCGTTGCACACGGGCTCTGTCCATGTTATCCTCATCCTTCTGTAAAGCCACATTTCTGCTGCCTTAAGAGTCTCTCCATCATCTTTGATGAGATCATACAGCATTCACTTCCATACAGAAGGACAGATATCACATAGCAATCCAGCACTCTTTTCTTTGTTTCTAATGAGATTTTCCTGTCTTTCAGTACTCTGGTTAGCTTCAGAAATGCGTCTTTGGCTATGCTAATGCGTCTTTGGATCTCCGTGTTGCATTTTCCATCCTCTGTCAAAACACTTCTCAGGTATTTGAATTTTTTTACATGTTTTTTTTTTTTTATTCTCTGAATTGCAGTTAGCATATTGGGCTCCTCTTTTTCTGATGACCATACATTCAGTTTTTAAAACTTACATTTGGTTGGTTGTTTTGTTTTTATGGCATATCAACCTCGGCGGGTCATTGCCAACTAAATTTTATTTATTTATTGCTGGTAATACCTTTTTCTTTCAACAATCTATTGTTGTTTTCATATAAGTTTTGTGTTTAGTAATACTTTTTTTTCTTTTCGAGTATCAAGATTCATTGGGATTTCTTTTTAAGGGCAGGGTTCCCAAGTCCTACCCTTGTTATTTAACCCATAACTGGAGGTAAGGGACGGATTAATACCTTTCTCAAGGGTACCAGTGCTTAAGTTAATGCAGGGTATTCAACTGGAATTCGAACTCGGCTCACCGATTTCTCTTTCCTAGCCGATATCCACTGCACCAAAACGCACATCCGTCACTAAACGCTTACCGCACCTGGTATTCCCAAGCGGTCACCCATCTAAGTACTGACCAGGCTCAACGTTGCTCAACTTCGGCGATCGAGCGAGAACAGTTGTAATCAACGTGATATGGCCGCAAGTCTTTAAACTTACAACTGCGATTTATGAGTGATCTTTTCCGTGTCACAACGAATTAATTGCTCTCATACTGTCTGATCGTTTTTTTATAGCACCATTATCGCCAAAGAAATCGCTGTTACTCTTTCTTCTATAAAATCACGTTCGTGTTCATTCATGTTTTTGCAGTAAGAGTTATTGCTACCGAATAGAGCGACGAAACAATTCCTATCTACCGCACTCACTACAGCATAATGATAGAACTGATTTAGAAGCAAAAAAAAACAAAAAAAAACGCTAAACATTAATCATTCAAATACAAATACTTTCCATACTGATTTCTGACCTACCATAAATAAATCCATCGCAAATAAATGGCAGGAACGTTGTAGATGTAACCCAAACACCAAACTACCCATCATCAACCACCATTATAAGAGAGTGGAAAACAGGATACAGAAAGATAAGAAAGAAGGTGGATGTGTTGGCCAGACTCAGCATGTCATATTCAAATTACATATAGTCACCAGCAAAAAAAGGAGAATCATCAATGCGTATTGGATGTCAGGAAAATAAACAGTGAAACTTATTCGGTGGAAATGTGGGTGGATAAACCCAATTCGAAGACAATATGATCAAGAAAATCTAAAGAAAATCTTCAATGAAGTGAAACCACCGCAATTAATAGAATTCCTGAAAGAAAACCAGATTCTACATGGAAATATAGTCTCAAGATCATAAGAATATTTTTGTCAGTCAGTTTAGGTGCCATACGTGATACACACTTGGGCGATCATGTCTCGAAACAGACATGACTGACTGGGCAGAAGATTATCCCGCAGTAGGTTGCCATTGCTTTCTGCGGTAGACTGGTTGCCGACCAAGGCTATAGAACCCAATCTGTCCTGCTATTTAACCCATAACTGGAAGGAATAGACGGATTAATACCTTTCCCAAGGGTATTTGCGCGTAAGTGAATACAATGGATTCAACTGGAATTCGAACTCGGCTCCCCGGTTTCTCATTCCGAGCCTATATCCACTGTACCACAACGCACATCCTTATATTTTTGTACACTTCTCAAAAAAAAAGTCCTATTCCAAGGGTGATTTACGCCCCTAAAGTATTTTTTTCTATTCTGAACGAATTTCTAACACTTGATTTCTAATAAAAAATAATCCTGGAATTAAATTACTCGCATAAGTGTTGGTATGTGCGTTGTGGTGCAATGGCTATGGGCTTTGAATAAAAAATCAGGGTAGTCGTGTTCGCATTCAAGTTGAATTCGTTGCATTCACTTTCTAAAAATATCTTTACAAAAGGTCTTAATACATCTTTTCTTTATCGAGTTATGGTTTAAAAAGCAGAAAAGATTGGTTTTTATAGCCTCTGTTTGCAACTCGTCGACCGCAGAAAGAAATGACAATCTATTTCAAGTCAGTCATGGCTCGAAAGAGACATAATCGCCAAAACGTGTGTCACGTTTGGGGTTTAACTGACTGACGTGTTGATATGCCGATAAACTAAACAAACAGAACTAAAATAAAACTTTTTATCAATCTGATTATTTTATTATTTTATAAAACAATAACACTTCTGTATTAAGTCTTCTAAAACATTCGTATAAAATTAAAAGGTTCGCTTGACCTTCAAAGAGATTTCTATTTTGGATTATAAAAATAATAAATAAATAATAATTAGAACGTATTCGATGGTTTACATAATTGTGTATTTCTCGCACATGACAAGGTTTCCGATCAGCTAAAACCGAAAATTTCGAATGTTGATTTTCAAATGATGTATGTCTTGTCTCAGATGTTGACGCAAAAAGATTGCCCTCCTCTATTAAACTCCTCTCCGAGAATTGGATACATGTAGATCCATACAAATAAAATCTTTTAAAATATCAAGAGAGAGAGAGAGAGAGAGAGAGAGAGAGAGAGAGTGTGTGTGTGTGTGTGTCGAATCAGGTCAGAGAAGGTCATTGTCGACTTGAATGTCACTGCAGATAAAAGCTAGTAATTTTCTAACGAGTGGAAATGTTGATTAGATTTTTAGATTTTTTGCATCCTAATTTTTTTATTGTTGCTGCTGATGGCCTCCATTTAATTAAGAGATTACAGCTTGAAATTCAGTTACATACGGCAATGACGAAACAATCGCTACAAACTCAAGGGTCATGAGATTTTCATTATTTGCTTTTGCATTGTTAGAATTTCTTGAAGTCAAGAGAATATGGTTATATTGCAGGCAGAATTGTTTGTGTCTTTTGAAGTACAAGGTTCTCTCCAAGAATAAGGATTGCGATTTTCACTTCCACTCAAAACATAACCAATCTGTCTTACAACTCTTTCGAAGAATAATGAAGCACAAATTAATTTTCTCTCGAAGAATTAAGAATATTATTTTAAGATTCTCTTAAAAAGAAACTGTATTTGAAATCCTCTGTAAAAATAACGAATTTAAATTACTTTTTTCAGCTTTCCGTGATAGAACGACAATTTTGTATTTTAATCTCTTTTACAGAATAACGGTTGTATCGCTCAAGTGTCAGTAGAATACCAGATGACGGGTGGTGAAGTATCTACAGCACAATATCTGTGCTAATGGATATTAAGTACAAAAAAGACAAACACAGATAAAACCTTACAACAATGTTTAAAAAGGGAGGAGAGGTTAAGATGTTGGAGTCGCAGATAGCACAGTCCGATAATAATCGTCAATTACACTCCGAATTATTTACGACCTCCCCACGTGGGCAGAAGCCCAAGGTAGACGCAGCATAAGACTAATTAACATGGGTAAACCCAAGTCAGTATATAACTTTTATACCTACCTGTGCTGCTCGGTAGTGGGGTTAGGTTAGTCACAATATAGATGTAGTGAATAACTTTACAGATCAGGTTTATTAGGGTAGTTAGAGAAAGAGAATGTGATTCCTAAATTTCTGAGTACTCCCTTTTGTAGAAGTTTGCATGAAATATATGAAGGTTATTTTTACTGTGTGTATGAGTGAGTAATATTGTGTTATTGACTAAAATATGTCTTATATTACCTACATGGCTATGTTTTTCTAAGAAATGTTGTTTTATTGAACTATAACCAGAAACGGGACTGGTAAGTCTATGGGATAGCGTTGTTGTAGTAAAACCAATGTATATAGAGGGTTTATTATTAGTACCAGAGATACAATCTCTGAACTGGCATGTAAATTGATACACTACATTGGTTTTCTGCAGAGGATTTAGTTGTGTGTTTGTAAGGCTATTAGCGACTATGAGGTCAATTGTTTAAATTTTTTTATAATATATGACGAGCTTAATTTGACAATTATTATTTATTGGTTTAACATTTAACAATATATATATACATATATATAAACGCAAATTCTACTCCGGCAGCTTTTTTTCTCGCACTTCCCTTGTGAAAATTCCCTTCCGCATAGTTGCTTTCCCGACAGCTACAATCTTCAAGAATTCAAATGTAAAATCAATAGTCACCTCCTGTCTCACTCAGTTACATCGTCTCTCTCATGCTTTTTTCTCCGTCCAACCCACTCATCAGTATTCTCTTCCTTCTCACACTCTATTCCTGACACCCTCTGTTGCCTGTCACTCTTCCTCATAACATTCCTCCTATGTAACCCCCTGCACAACAGTGGCAGTAAAATTTCTTGCTTAGGACCACACGATTATATATATATATATATATATATATATATATATATACACGGCACATAAAGAAAAAGAATCTTCAAAATACTTTAATTCATTATATATATATATATATATATATATAATGAATTAAAGTATTTTGAGATTCTTTTTCTTTACATATATATATATATATATATATATATATATATATATATATAATGAATTCAAGTATTTTGAGATTCTTTTTCTTTATGTGCCGTGTTCATACACTTCCGCTTTTCCTCTTGTTAATTCTCCCTAAACCCTTCTCCGCCATACACTTGCTCAAGGCCATCAAGTGTTATGTTTCGCATTGCTTTTTTCTGACTCTCTCTCTCTATATATATATCCATCCTGTGATTATTAGATTCTCAAAGCTTTCCTTCTTCATTACGTGTTCCAGAAACATCAGCTATCCCTTCCTGATCTTAAGTATAATCTTTACTTTTCGTTCTCATACTCTCTAAAACCTTGTCGTTGTTCCTATATACAGTTCGTGCCATCCTCAGACAAATATGTTATTATTTGAAAGAATCAGAAAATAAAATTCCTCATTATTTCAATAAAATCGAAATTTATAATACTTACTTTTTGAGATCAACTGAAATACAGGTTATTTATTTTTCAAAGGGAATTAAAATTCAGAAACGTTATTGTTTTAGAGCAGGTGGCATCCTTAAGTCGGAAAGTGCGACACAGAGATCAGAAGGAGAATTGGCATGGCGAAAGAGGCATTCCAGAAAGTGAGTAAAGTATTAAGAAACAGGACAATTTCACTAGAAACAAAGAAGAGAGTACTGGATTGCTATCTGATGTTGGTTCTTCAATATGGCAGTGAAACTTGGACAATATCTTCGAAGATTAAGGAAAAACTTGAAGCAGTTCAAATGTGGTTCTACAGAAGGATGCTGCGATTATCATGGATCGAGCATGTTAGCAATGATGAGGTTTTGGAAAGAATGGAAAGAAAAGAAAATTAATACTGAGCATCAGGAAGAGACAGTTAAAGTTCCTAGAACATTCAATGAGGAAAGAGGGCTTGGAGAACCTGATACTAACAGGCCAGATAGAGAAAAAAAGAAACAGGGGAAGGCAGCGGATGAAATATTTGAAGAGCCTGATCAGGTATCCACCTGATCAGGCTCTTCAAAACGAGGGTTGCGTGGTGTAACATGAGAAAGCATGCAAAGAGCCACTAGGGCTAGGGAGATGTGAAGAGCCATGATCGCCTACGTCCTAAAAAGACAAAGCACACAGAAGAAGAAGAAAAAGAAAAAGAAGAAGAAGACACCCTTCTAGCGCTCTCAAAGTGGGGATGGTCTGTAGGCCGAAATAGCTGTATGAATAAAGATTAATAGTAGTCAAGGACGTAGAGTGCCATTGACGGTATGAGGAGATTGTTTGCATGCGTCAGTCGTTCACTAAGTCAGACTCTCTGCCTTCAGGCGGAGAGGAATTCAGCCGAAAGTTAGAGTCTCATCTGGAGAAAAGCAAACAAGAATTTTTGTCCAAGCTTACGGGCTCGGTTTTACCCACGTTAATTGGTCTTGTGCCGCGTTTACCTCGTTGATCCCAGTTAAATGACCTTGTTTCACATTTACCTCGGCCATCTTCCCATGTGTGGAGATGGTTGATACTTCGAGGTATAATCGACTGTCTGAGGGGATCTATAGCGTCATTCGTTCACTTTGTCGGATTTTCTGCCATCGGGCGGAAAGAAACCCCGACGAGCTCCGAAGGATATAGTCTCGTCTGGGGAAAAGCAAACAAAAATCTTTTGTCCGAACCTGCTGCCTCAAGAATACCCAAGATTAGAATGGACACGGAGAGCTCCGGGAAAAGACAAGAAAAAAACAAACAAATCAACTACATAACAATAAATAGAATATTTAGGAATGTAGTTGTTTATTGTAAAACTTATCCAAGTACCGACTGCGGAAGCGGCTACCTCCCTTTTATGTGTAAACTAAGGATGAAACTTCGGAAATTGAAGAAGCTTAGTGCAGCACCCAGGCTGCAATAAGATAGACTCGTAAACGATCTGAAAGTGCAGCAATAATATACGGATACTGTAAAAATTCAAAAGATATATTGGAAAACAAAACTCAAAATGGAACACACTAAGAGAAGCGTAAGTAATAGCAAGTTAATTCAAGAGGAAAACAGACGTAGAAGCAAAGATAAATGGATCACAGATGAGATTTTCGACATGAGGCAAAAGAGACAGAAAACAGTGCCAAAACTTGGAACAGAATGCAGGAATCTACACATAGGGAGCAAAACTAAACAGGCTAAAGAGGAATGGCTCAATGAAAAATGTGCAGAAATAGGGATTGACCATGACAAATATAGGAGACATGCATAGAAAAAATAAGAAAACTAACAGGATAAAAGATATGCTCATCAACGGAAATCTCACATCAAAAATAGAACCAATATATTAGAGATCTCCAATATTTTTAGAAAGATAACTGCATATTGCTATAGGTATCTGTGGTTATTCTTCAATCTCATGTAAAAACATAAACTTAATGCTAAACTTCAAAGGAAGTAGGCAAACATTAACAAATCACAGAGTATCGCTGCAAAACCATCCTATCTCAATAAATTATTTGGTTTTATGCTGTCGAAGTGTATGTTTTAAATATTATGAAGAAAGTCATTTCATATTAAGCTTACTTTAATATTAATCTTCAATAATCCTCCATGAAAGATATGCATTCTTTTAAGACTTTAAAGATTGAACTAATGATTGCCAATTTTGAGATAACTTTACGGTCGGTGTTCGGGTCTCGCTAAAAGCAGGAACGTTGAGGACCGTTGTAAAATTCTATCTATGCTTCTGGCTGATTGTATTCTACCAGCTCTATATATACACGAGGCAATTCTAGGCTAGACAGTTTTATATCCGGGGTATACGTCAGGTTATTGCTAGTTTTTACAAAGACTGGGTGATTTGTAAAAAATTGGATGATTTTAGAATAAGCACTCTTTCGTTCTCATGTATTTTTCGTCTTAGCTCACGTAATAAAAGGTTAAAGAGCCACCTAGGTAGATTCTTCTTCTTCTTCTTCTTCTTCATTGTGCTGTGTCCTTTCGGGACATAGGCGATCATGGCGTTCCACATCTTCCTATCCCTTGTGACTCTGAACACACATTATCTTTGTATCCCTCCAATACCCTGCTCTGCGATTCATTTGCTCAAATACGCCTTTCCACTGTATCTGTTCTGTGAATAACAAATTCTCTCTTATCCCACCTTCCTCATTACATGTCACAGAAACTTCATCTGTCTTTTCCTAGTCTTACGTATGATTTTCAATTTTGTTTCCATCCTCCCAAAAATTCGTCGTAGATCCCATGTTCGGTATATGGTATCCTCAGCATCCTTCTGTAGAACCACATTTCGGTTACTTCAAGACTTTCTTCGATCTTTGACGAGATTGCCCAGCATTCGCTGCCATATTGAAAAACAGACATCACATAACAATCCAGTACTCTTTTCTTTGTTTCCAACGAAATTTTCCTGTCTCTCAATACTATGCTTAGCTTTTGGAATGCAACTTTGGCCACGCCAATTCGTCTTCAGATCTCAGTGTCACTCTTTCCGTCCTCAGTTAAAATACTTCCCAGGTATTTTAATTTCTGCCCCTGCTTGATTTTAGTATCCCCAACCTGTTTAGAATAAATTTTGTTCTTAAATTAATTTATTTCAGCTGCGTTTAGATCAGTCAAATTACGAATCGTTAAAACCTATACATTACTAACAACATGGTACAAGATATTTTATGACTTTAAGAGAAAAATCTAAAGTTTGTGAGATTGAATTTTATTGAATAGTATTTCTGCATTTTCTTTACAACGGAGTGCCTTTTGGCATTAAAATTGTAGTTGACATTTTGGTGTCCCCTTTTTATTGATGACCATGCATTCAGTTTTCTTGTGGTTTACGTTTAGTCATTTGTTTCCGCTTTCTTTTTTTACCTTCTGTAGGAGGACTTGTAGATTCCGTCACTGCTATCAGCACCCTATCGTTTTCGTAACTTATCTTGTTCAGATTGTGACCGGCAATGATTAATTCTGGCAGGACATCTAGTTAACTCAGAATTGCTTCACTATATCTTTTTAGTTGATCTAACAAGGAAACACATCCTTATCTAACAGCCCTTTCTATATATATATATATATATATATATATATTAAAGCGTTTCACCCCGAGCAAGGCATGTCACTGCCACTACTGCGCAGGGGGCTACATAGAGTGGAGAAAGGATGGTTAAATATAGGAAATGTCAGTGGGTAGGTGATAGGGATACCGAGAATGGTTAGATATAGGAAATGTCAGAGGGTGGACAATAGGCGGGGAAGGATACCGAGAATGAGGGTTGGGTAGATGGGAGTGTTCTGAGAATAATTGGGAGTTAGTGTGATTGGAGGTGTCTATTGACCCTACATTTAAAAACCTGGAGATTGTAGTTGTCGGGAAAGCAGACTTGTGGAAGGGAGTTCCACAGGTGGGAAGCGCGAGAAAAGAAGCTGTTGGAGTAGAATTTACGGTTACATCTTATCTGTTTAACTGTAAAAGGGTGGAACCTAGTTGCTAATCTAGTATCTCGTGTAAATTCGTGCTTAGGCGGCACCAGTGATCTAAGTTCATCGGAGCAGAAGCCATGAAAGTACTTGTAGAAAAGGCACAGGGAAGCCACATCACGCCTGTGAGAGAGTGGTTGCAGTCGGTCTGCCAAGTCAGTATCAACCACGTTACAGATCCTCCTTTGTATTTTGACAAGAAGCCCAAGGAGAGCAGCAGGGGCACCCGACCAGATATGGCAGCAATAGTCAATACACGGGCGGATTGTAGATTTGTATATGTGCAGGATAGATTCAGGTGGGAAAAATAGGTTATTTGTATAACTCTTGATTTTGATACTCCTGTCCCTATGCATGCTGTTTGCTGCTAGTACAGGTTCTTGATTATTCTGATGTCTTTGCCGAATATATCAAAGTTGCCGATCTTTGTGACATATATTGTCAAATTCTTAGGTGCTGTTTATGAAACACAGGTACACATTTCTGAGCATAAATAGTGCATTCATTTTTCCAGTGTTCTTGATGAAACAGCACTGTGCTCGTCTTATTTTTGACCTGATCAGAATTCGGATTATGAGTTTTGCTATGTGACTCATTAAGCTGATTCTTCGTAGAGTTCCCAATAGTTTGTGTCTGGCTTCTCATGCACTACTATTAAAATCGATCTACTTAGGCCTTCCCGTATATCACCACCGCTGTAGATTTCATTTATTATTATTTCTGAAATAATCTCTGCGCCGATATCGTCTAAGGCTGTCAGCATCTCTGTTACAATACCGTCTGGTCTTACTGATTTCATTCTATTCAATTTGGCAAATGCAGCTTCCATTTCGGCTATTCTGTGTACTATTCGGTTGCTCTCTGAAGATATCTTACACACTAGATGCCACGTTTTCAAGAATCTTGGCAATTTTAATGCCAAAAGGCACTCCGTTGTAAAGAAGATGCAGAAATACCATTCAATACCATTTAACGTCACAAGTTTTAAATTTTTCTCGTAAAGTCATAAAATATCTTGTACCATGTTGTTAGTAATGTATAGATTTTAACGGTCCGACTCCACCCACGTCTATTGAACAGGTTTAGAGGCTCATCCCTTGTTCCCTGTTTAGGATGTGGTTTCCGGCTTTGTCTTTTCCAATCTTTTCACTTTTATTTTTTTTTCAATTGCAGTAGATAGACTAAACTATTGCCCGGTTCACATTCCACTCACGTCTATTGAACAGGTGTAGAGGCTCATCCCTTATTTCCTGTTTAAGATGTGGTTTCCGGTTTTCTCTTTTCCAATCTTTTTACTCTTTTCTTTTTTTCTTTTTTTTTTTCAATTGGAGTAGATAGACTAATCTATCGCCCGGTTCACACTCCACTCACGTCTATTGAACAGGTGTAGAGGTTCGTCCCTTGTTCCCTGTTTAGGATGTGGTTTCCGGCTTTCTCGTTTCCAATCTTTTCACTTTTCTTTTTTTATTTTTATTTGTTTCAATTGAAGTAGATAGACAAAACTATCGCCCGGTTCACACTCCACTCACGTCTACTGAACAGGTGTAGAGGCTCATCCCTTGTTCCCTGTTTAGGATGTGGTTTCCGGCTTTCTCTTTTCCAATCTTTTCACTCTTACGTAGCGCCCTGCATATCAGTTGCGTTACCGCCTTGCTCGGGGTGATATGATTAAAAAAAAATTGACTGATCTAAACGCAGTTGAAATAAATTAATTTAAGAACACAACTAATTCTAAAATCGGACATGTTAAAATTATCGGGTCTCTATCCAGTAGACCCCCTTGGAAGTATTGGGTAAAAAGAAGATTCAAATCATGTATATGCAGCTATCCAATCTAAGAATTGCAGGAAGCCATAGCAAAAACATGGACCCAAATATCGAAAGAGGACTTTCAGAACCTTTGTCAAATTCACTGCCAAGAAGAAACAAATACGATAGATCATCGTCCTTATCAGCTTCAGAGACTGTTCTTCATTTTCGACGAAGACAAGAGAAGGCGGTTTAACTAGGTCCGTCTTCGCTTCACCACACAAGAGTTTTGCTTATCTTTCTAATTTTTGTCTACGCTAGATTATAGCGCCCGGCTGTCATCGTGCACCAACAAGAGCATTTTCTGGTTTGAATAACGTCCGATATTATAGAATGACAATCCAGCACAAGAAAGGTATTACCCAATTGATAGCATCCTAAGTGTGTAAGGTATTGACAACCGTTATTTTTACTACCACTGCCAGTATCATTGGCTCAAAGAGCTGAGGTATTGCTCAAAATCTCACTTCAAAATAAAGTCGAACAATATACCTAATAAAGTGACCGGTGAGTGGAAACTGTTCCTTTAATAGCTCAAAATTATTTCCATCCCTTCTAAATTAATTATTTATGATCATATATTTTTCGAAAAACTTGGACATTCATGCTCACAATAAGTCAGTCTGTCAGTTAATTGCCATACATGATACACGTTTGGGCGATCATGTATCTTTCAAAACATAACTGACGAGAAAGAAGATTTTCGAGCAGTAGGTTGCCAATATTTTCAGCAATTGCCAACCAAGGTTATAAAACCCAATCTGTTTTATTATTTAACCCTCAGCTTAAGGTAAAAGCGCTTTAATACCTTTCCAAAGGGTATTCGTGCATAAGTGAATAAAAGAATTCGACTGGGATTCGAACTTGGCTCTCCGATTTCTCATACTGAAGTGATATTCATTACACCACAACGAATATTCAAAAACCGGAGACCCAAGAAAAAACAAACAAAAAAAAACAAACGAGTGCGTGAAGAAGACGATTTTTAAATTGACACTGGTATTAGTTTAACTACCTCCTCTCTTTATAACTTTTTCTTCTTGTGAATTCACAACAAAAATATTGAACAGATTTCTTTATTAAATTGTACATTTATGTGAATAATTTTATTCAGCGTATCCATAAATTTCGTGTGCACTTTTATAACTTTATTGTATTTGCAATATAAATAATTTGTAAAAAAGATTAGAAAGAAGTAAATCTATATTCTTATGGTTTCATTGAAATTTTATTTAAGTTTCTACATGTCCTCCATCATTAGCAATACAAAGGGTAATACGATTTTGCAGTTCATATTTTTTACTTATCTAAATAATTGTTGCAAATTTTGTGGTAAATAATTATTCAATACCTAAACTTAAAACTACGTAGCATTAAATTGTATAACAGTTTTTACAGATTATTTCTATAATAAATACGAATAATGTTATACATTTTTAAAAGTGAACACGAACTTTATGAAAACCCCGTATTTTAAACATTCTAAAATTTCCTAAAACAAGAACTTTTCCACTTTTACAAAAGTCTCAGTGTACAATACTATCTACTTATAAATACTTTTGCATGGCTCTGAGTCCTGGAATACATATAGAGTTCACAAATTGACTCTTGAAACCTTCCACATCTGCAATCTTTAACACATTCTTGGATTTTCAATGACGAGTTCAAATACCGCATGCCAATATTCTCCAGTGTGTTACCAGCAGAAGTACTGAGGGACTTAGAAGTCAACGACAGCTCAGGTTGTTTGCTCATGTTATTAAGATTCCTGAAGAGCATCTTCCAAAGAAAATCCCATATGTGGAACTCTCAGTACCCCAAGGCTATGTTGGAGAAGGGTAAAAAAAATAAACTTTCAAAGACCACCTGAAAGAAATCTAAAATACTGCGGTATTAATCCTGTGGAACCGGACGTGAGAACAGCCAATCGCAGCATTTGGAGGTCACTATGCCGTCAAGATATTGAAAGATTTTATACTAGTCTAACTCAAGAATACGAATTTCGCAAAAAACAACACAACAACAAAAAAAAAAACACAAAAAAATACGCCATGATCAGCTGGTGCGTGGGCCACTGTCACTAGTACTCAGCATTCAGTGTCCATTCCATGAACGGCAATATACGCATCAGTTTGGTCTTCGCGGATATCGACGTCAGCATAATGCCATCAGCCAATGATTTCTTTAATTTTTGCCTTTGGTAGAGCAGGCATTGTCACTGTCACCGACGGACGTCATTAAAATTAAAACCCTTTTCAGCAACCCTCTATATTCGGTTCGCTCTTAGGCCTTATAATGGGTGAAAAATAGCGTAAAATGTGTAAGAAATACAATATATAAATAAGCCGAGAGGCAAATAAAAGTGAACAGTAATAGTGAAAAGTTCGAAAATAAAATTGGAATGAACACAAAATCCGCATAAAATGACAGACGTTAAACCAATAATCTGACGCAGGTGGAGTTAAAGAAAGTAATCATCTACCTAAATGTCACTTTAGACAGGCGCCTGTAAATTCAGTGATGCGCGGAGAATTATCAAGAACGCCATTATAGATTTTCTCCGCTGAATTCGCAAGAAAAAATATGTTACTTATACGCATGTGGCGTTTGTTTGAAGGATATTTTTTAAGACTTTAGTATGTTTTACTCTTCGTTTATACGTGATGTCGTTTTTAGGACACGAGTGTTTATGGAACTCTGCAACTTCCTTTCTTTTGTTGGTCTAAATTTTCATGATATTGTCCTCTTTCTGTAAAAGCTTGAATTGGAAGAACTAAAAATAAGGAGCTAGTGTAAACATTTGGGTGGGAATGACGAATTCTTTTTGACAAGTGTTGAGATTACCGTGAACAGTTAATCTGGGAAAACTGTAAAATAAGTAGAGAAGATTAAATGAAAGGAAGTGATTTTAAGGATTAAAAGGGTTAAAGAAAATTGGAACATTTAACACATTTAATGAATATATATATATATATATATATATGTGTGTGTGTGTGTGTGTGTGTGTGTGTGTGTGTGTGTGTGTAAATTAGTATCCTTGGTAATTTGTAAGGTTAATTCCGCTGGGGATTGTAATCCGATGAGAACTCAATGTTAGAATTTTTAACAGAGTATTATAATGATAACCCCACTCCCACTGATCAAATGTTTTCCTTGTTCTCCTTCCCTCCACAATTTCTTTTGTCTGGATAAATCTAACCCATTTATTTTTGTAAAAATTCGGTTTGAGGAGTTGAATATTTTTCTAAAAATGTTCACAAAATAAATTATCATTAATGAAATTTTCATTATATATATATATGATTGAAAAAGTAATTACCCATTTTAACATACTTATAATTTCTTTATTAACACTAATGTCTTACAAGAAATGCACATGACATAAACGCATTTCGAATACGTTTTTTTTTCAAATTCGATATCAGCATCAGATTTCGCTACCTGCTTTAAGAGCCGCCCAAGAATCGCGTCAACTGATTTGACCAGGAACACTTGTGGTATGAATGACATAACTTGTATTCGGCATTCAAGTTCTTTCAAAGACTTGGTTTGATATAATTGATTTGCTATTTTTTCCAACGTGAAGAAAACAATTACAGGATGTAAAGTTAAAACTTCTGGCTGACCACAAATAATACAATTTGATGCACATGTTATTGTGCAGTATTAACAAAGGAACCATTCTATTTTCATTTACATTTATTCACTTGGCAAGAAATACTAAAAAAAATAGTATGAAATACATCATTTTTTTAAAACACTTGGGTGGCCTAATAATTATGGCCGGTAGAGTATATTACTAATGTTTACCGAATACAAATTCCAAGAGTCACTCAAGCTTGTTGGTCATTGTGTAGAGCTATATTAGCGTAAGAAAAGGCAAATATTGAAGTTTTGGGGGCTATATAAGAAAGATAGCTGTTACTTCTAGACTTAAAGTATAAATACTTCTCATCTTAAAAGTAAAAAATCCAGATATAAAATATAGAAAAAACGTACCTCTACTATATGAAAAGAAAATCCCTAAAATCTTATTCTGGTTCAAGTCTGAAAAAGAAAATAAAACAAATTCAGTAAAGCAAAATATGAAAATTAAATTTATCAATAATTTGATGAGTGGTTAATTTTATATGAAACTGCAATATTGGTAATTATTAAATATTTATAAATTCATTTGATGCACATGTTATTGTGCAGTATTAACAAAAGAACCATTCTATTTTCATTTACAATTATTCACTTGGCAAGAAATACAAAAAAAAAAAAAAAGAAACAAGACAAGATTTCCACAAAATTAGAAGTGCAATATAAGAAACTTTTGACACACAACTTATGGTTATATCTACCAATTTCAACTGTAAAATGATGTTACGATGGGGGTCCAACTAACCCAAAGATAAAGCGGTGAGACAAAACCCCCCAGATCGGTCAAATTATGTAATCTCACGGTATATATAGATACGATAATACCGAAATATTAACAAACCCGTTTGCTACTTTTGACTATCAAGTTTGGGTCAATGTGTCGGGCGAGTAATTTTTTCCGCCTGAATCAATCTAGCACTTATAAAAATCAACCATCCGACCGTACATAGAACACTGTTGACATATCTGGCCAGGCGACCCTGCTGTTCATCTCAGTGTTCTCGATAGGCTCCAAAGGAGAATCTGTATTGTGATAGGTCCCGGCTTGGCAGCTCGACTCTAGCCACTTTCTCACCGGCGGGATGTGGCTTCACTCTGTCTTTTCTACAAATATTTTCATAGATTCTGCTCCGACAAACGTAGGTCACTGGTAACCACACCACAAGAATTTACTCGTGAAACCTAACTTGCAACAAGGTCCCACCCATTTACAGTTAGATCAACCAAATGCAGCCGATATTTATACTCCAACGTCTTCTTTTCTCGCACTTCCCGCCTGTGGAATTCTCTTCCGTATACTTGCTTTACTGACCGCTAAAACTTCCAGGAATGTAATGTTAATTCCCATCTGTTATCCACTTGACTCTAGTTCTTTCTGAATCACCCCGTGTAACTTTTTTCTCGTTTATTTCTACATTCGCAACTGTCTTCTCACCTGTGTTCCCATCCTTCTCCTGCTCTTTCTCTGACATGCCCTGTAACTGGTCCGTCTTTCTCTTCACTCTCCTCTTGTCTAAACATTTACTCTGATGTAGCCCCCTGCGCATCAGTGGCGGTACCGCCTTGCTTGGGGTGAAACGATTAAAAAAATATATTAATTTTTCTTTGTCTTGTTTATGTGCCGTTCCTTTCAACACGTTAATGGTCATGATTCTCCACAATTTCTTTCCTTTTGTATCACTTAAGAAATGTTGTCTTTTTCCGAAATCTTATAAACACACACACACACACACACACACACACACACACACACACACACACACATGATGTTCCTGTCCTTAGTTCTTTCTTTTTTATATAACCATATTTCCTTCCACGTAGACCCACGGACAGATTTTTGACACGAGTATAGTTATAAGTTTGTCTACAAACATTAGACTGTCAACACATTAGTTTGTAAAATTTCTAAGATATATATATATATACATTGTTTATTGTCATCCGCAGACAAATCTGTTTCGCCGTATCACCGCTCATCAGTACGGTCAGACATTCGATTGATTTTAGCCAGGATTGAGAACCGACCGAATTGATATCAGTCGACGATTCTACCTCTGTCTGACCTATGGAAGCTCGCTAGGGGAAGGCCGAATTTAGCCTGTTATATACAATGTAAATATACGCCAGTAGCTGAGAGTGTTCAAATTCATTACTGAATGAACTATGCGTAAAAAGTAAACGCCACGAACTATATATATATATATATATATACACACACTTTTCAGAGCATTTACTTTTTAAGAATGCACGATACATAATATCGATATTAGCAATAATATGTGATAATATTCTTATTATTTATAATAAAATCATTTTCACTGTACAAGAGTTGTAATGCCTCAGTGCTATATCCAGTACCTCTTCAGCTATCGCCTGATGAGGTGCTGAATATAGCATTGAAAATCGACAGTACTTGTTTAGTGAAAAAATATTTTTTATTATAAATAATAAGAATACAAATAACCATAGAAAATAAAAGTGCTTTATATATATATTTATGCTGTCTTAATTTATCTTGCACTGTCGCTATATATATATATATATATATATACAATTCCAAGTGAAGAGGGCTCAAAGTTTTTTTTTTAGTTTGAGTACTCTGGCATTTATTTTATTATAAACAGTGATCAATATAATGAGTATTATAGAGCTTAATATAATATAATTATATAGTTATGTATTAATTTTACATTGCGACATGGAAATTTCTATGTTTCGAGATAGGTTCTCATCAACATTGCCTGATGATGAGAACCTATCTCGAAACATAGAAATTTCCATGTCGCAATATAAATTGATACATAACTATATATATATATATATATATATATATATATATATATATATATGTGTGTGTGTGTGTGTGTGTGTGTGTGTATGTGTTTGCATATGTGTAAGTATGTGTGTGTTTATTACGCACTGTCCTTTTGTCTATCTGATTTACATATGCACTGTACGCACATACACACACAATATACATACATACATACATACATACATAACTCCTCCCTTATTTTGGAAATTTCAATTATTTTAAACTTTCAGTCTCGCTTTCGTAAGAATCCTTGCACATTTAAAAACGTTGAAAAATCAGTTTGAAATCAAGGTTGCGTTAATAACTGGTTTCCAAATTAAAAATATTCAAAATCTCTACATTATATATGTATTGACCACTTTTTAATGCCACTGTGTACTGGTCTAATTTAATTATAACCAAAAACTGATTAATATTACTGATAGATATAGTAACTTTTAAGTCAAGACACATACATCGAGATGGTGTATTGTGCAATTTTGATTTCTTCTTCTACTTTGTCTAGCTCAAATGCAATTTGATGACCACGAGGCACGTGTCTCTTTGCTTATGTGAAATTTGATGAATTTTCTTTGCTTCACAGTTTTGGAAGAAAAAAGCAAGCGGCATTAATCAAGATTAATATAGGAGACATTTCCCCAATGAGAAACACACAGCTTTACCTACATCCCTCAAAATTGCATCACATCTCACTTCCCTGATGCGACTCGATAAAAAAAAGTATTATCTTTTTTCAATTACTAAATCAACCGTGATCTTATGCACGTCTCATATATATATATGATTCTGTTCATATCTATCTATCTATCTATCTATCTATCTATCTATCTATCTATCTATCTATCTATCTCATTCTGTTCATATCTATCTATCTATCTATCTATCTATCTATCTATCTCATTCTGTTCATCTATCTATCTATCTATCTATCTATCTATCTATCTATCTATCTATCTATCTATCTATCTATGTGAGTTTTTCGTATCTATCTATCTATCTACAGCGGTCGTGGAGTAAATTATGAATTCCCGTTTACACAAATGAACCAGTCGAGACGATTAAACTAAGAACTGCAGTAGGTCTTGTTTCGGGCGTTATTACACTTTATTTCCCTGCGGATTGAAACTTTTGGAAGGGGCTAAATGCTATGATCATATGATACAGAGAATGTGGATTTTTGGAAAAATCTCAATATTTACAGAAGTTCTAAAAGAAAATTGTGTCTGTTTTCTTGGTGGACAAGCGTTCGCGCAACATTTGTCACACCACAAAAGACACGGTAATTCGATTACGGCTGCCCCTCGGGTCAGGCTTCAAAAAGTAGTTAAAAGTACGGTTTTGTTGATGTGGGTCGTATCGCTGCCCACTCCCGAATATTGTCTAAAGGTGGCTACTCTCAAGGGCTTCATATTGCAGACCTAGTATGAGGATTAGCGCAGGACCCCTTAGCGGTGTACAAAGTTCATTCTCTGTAAATAGAAGACGCCTAGCTGCCTATTTTTGTCAGTTTCGTCAAATATTAGGTGTAACCTCTGTCAACCTTAACGGGCGATGGAGCTTTGATATAATCCTATGTCGTTTGGCTTCCGTATTTTTAACAGACAGGAAATAACAGTGACCAGTCAAAAACCAACTTGTTCGAAGTACGGAGAGACTTGTCATCTCTCAATATCCTGCCCAGACTCTTGAATTTCGGTTGCTGGCGACCAAAATACCCCTCTGGTCGCTGCTAATTGTTCCGTGGCGCCTGTAATTAGTCTGCCAACGCCACTTACTAGTGTAGTCAGAACCCTTACTGGCTCATGACCCAAATCGCACCAAAAACCGTCGCCTTTCGCAAGTGCAGACAAAGAAAAGGAAGAAAGGGAATAGCATGTCGTTGGTAGCGGCAGAGGGATGAAACAAACATTGGTACCTCAGTTCCCTAACGCATCCAAGGCAAAATACACTGACATCCCCGCTCCTACCAGCTCTTAGGGCGACGCGGCGGTATCTTATACTGTAACATTAATAACAACAGCATTGGCCGATTTACAAAATAAGGGCTAACTAAACTGGGCAAAAAATCGTAGAGTTGATGAAACTAAACAAAGAGTTGAACGCAAAGCGGGAGAAGAGACCAAAGCCAGTGCGATGCTGGGTCCCTCATTCTCTTCGCCGTCATGTAAAAATATCACGGTTTCACAGCCTATGACACGATCATTAACACCTACTCCCTCGAAATTCAATACATTAAAAAAGAATACTGCTCCAACTTTTTCTGTACGACAGCTACTAGTCAGGCAATAAGCAGCGTAATAATACCTTCGGACTTACTTATTTCTATATTAATTATTATTATCACTTCTTTTGAATATCTTGTGTCTTGTTTTACTAATACACTGTTTTAAGCCTACCTTTTAGTTCCGTATCTTGCTTCCGACACAAACCGGTGTGTTCAGATTTGAGGCGAAGTTTCGCAACAAATCCACAACACACCCAAAACTAGAGAACTCAATCTGTCATTTCATCCATATAAGTAATAAATTCCTACCTTTTCACAAGCGTATTAGCATGTAAGTGAATGTAAAGAACTCGACCGGAATTTGAACTATTACGTCCTACTATTGTAGATTTTAGGAATATGGCTTTCTTCAAATCTGAATATTAATATAAATACATTGAGTGTACTTTTTTCTTAAACACGATATTTTTTATTAAATTACAGAATTGTAATGAATTCGACTGTAATTCTAACTCAAAGATCTAATTTCACAAACCATTAATTCACAGTCCTAGGTACTGAGATTATGGCTCCCTTTAAATTTGGACATTATGTCAAGATAAATACAGAGCAGTGTATTAATTTAATAGACACGATATTCTTCTTAAATCGTTGGTGGTAACAAGAAAATATGAAGCTAAAGTATATATTCAAATAAGAAAATATTCTTTCACAGTTACCCACCCTGCTGAGAAATTCTTTTTTTCAATGATATCAAATTAATAGAATGAATTCCAGTCTCACCGAAATTAATCCGTTAGGAAATTTATGTTCCGCGCTAAAATAGATGTATACGGGAACGGCCTTTATTTTTTGTCTTTTTCCCTAAAGAAAAATCTCTGTTACACTTTGCATTACACAACCTGAGTTCCAAAGAAATTATTATCAATAAATTTGTTTCGGATGGATTTTATGAGAAGAAACTCATACGCTATACAGAATGATCCTAAAGTTTGGACACAGTTAATATCATTAACTATGTTTTTTACTTCCACAGATTAAACATGATTTTGTCGAACGAATAAACTTCTTTTTCTTGGGTATACTAAAGGAGAAGTTGTACTCAGTGGAAATCACTGATGCAACACACTTGATTGGATGAATAAAAAGTGAATGTGCTAAAATTAACGACACTGTCGAATTATTGCATCTAGTCCAATTGTGTAATATTGAAATAATCCATCTTTTATACAAGTCATTTATGTAGGAATCTAAACTTATTTTACAAATGGAACTGTGTGTGTGTGTGTGTGTGTGTCTGTGTGTGTCTGTGTGTGTCCGTTACCTATAGACTCCGAAACGGCTGAAACGATTTTCTTGAAAATTTACACATAAGCGTCTGCGAGTGTTCTTAGCTAGGTTTTGTTTCGAGGTACTCCCGATAAATATCGAAAATTGATAACCGAAAAAAATCGGGTTATAGAAGGAGTGGTCCGATTTCAATCAAATTTGATACACTCATAGACAAAGACATAAGAAACGATATTCAGAAATTTCAAGGTTGCATTTCTTACAATAGTGCTGAAAATCGATAATATATATATATATATATATATATATATATATATATATATAAAAGGCAAGATGTTTGTGTGTGTATCTGTTTATCTGTCTGTATGTCCATTATACAAATCCACAATTTTTCTCCGATTCTCACCAAACTTCATAATTTGACTTACATCTATTCATTTTTCTCTCAGTCTACAGCTTCGCTGTAACTGGAAACAACCATTGCTTTTTAGTCTTTTGTGCCAACGTCCAAAGTGTCTGAGCTCCAGGCCCATGGATTTGTTTTAAAGCTTTCATTACACGCGAGCAACGTCGGGTTATACTGTTGGTCATTTTATTAGCAGAAACATGTATGATATGTAGCTCATTTAATATGTTTTTAATATTTACGCTTTACAGACTGACGTGGTTTTGGGTATGACAATAAACTGCATTCGGCAGCAAAACCTCTGAGGTTGTGAGGAGTATGGAACCACCTCTTAATTAATGTTGTGCCCAGGTCCACCCTGACCTGGGTGGTAGCACATTTTGTGGTCCCAACTATGAGCAAATAGTCTATCCCTAAACTGGGGTCAAAACACTATGAAAGTATAAAAATATTTTTTTTATAGAAAAATATACATTTTTGAATAAAAAAAAAATTCCTAACAATACATTTTTGTAGGAATAAATCATTACCATAACACATTTTTGAAGAAAAAAAATTATTGCCATCGTACATTTTTAAATACAAAAGTAGAAGACATTTTCATTTTTCTAGAATAAAAAAAAACTTTAAAATCTGACTAAATAAACCTTCTCACTAGAACCTAACACTAAAAAAATATCTTAAAACCTTAACTTTTTGGCATTAAATAACACATAGAGGTTGATATGTCGTTTAACAAAATTCAAAAAGACTTATCACATCACACGCTGGTTCTATTAAAATGACCGAAGTTACGCAACGTCAGTCCTTAAATGGGTGACCGCTTGAGAATACCAGGTGCTGTGAGCTTGAATGTGCGGCTGCTGTAATGCACATTGCAAATTTGAGGTCCAAACAATTTCAGACGGTTTCAGTATATTCATTTAC
Source organism: Ascarosepion bandense (assembly GCA_037127315.1). Lineage (NCBI taxonomy): Eukaryota > Metazoa > Mollusca > Cephalopoda > Sepiida > Sepiidae > Ascarosepion > Ascarosepion bandense. The sequence continues at coordinate 5,326,686 of JBBBDQ010000991.1, forward strand.
GCGCAAATAATCTTGGGAAATGTATAAATCCATTATCTTCTTCCCCAGCTATGGGTTAATCGGTAGGACATTAGTAAAATGGTTATTATCTAAAAATGTCCGTGCAATATCAAAAATAATTATTGGCTTTAAGTAATCCGAAAAAGGTTGATAAGTCATAAAAAAAAATAATTTCAATTTAATCTTTAAAATTTACAAACATCGTTTGACCAATATTTATTTTATGATAAAAAATTGACATCTATCTATCTATCTATCTAGCTAGCTAGCTAGCTATCTCATATGCCCTTGTGAGCTATAACAACCTGCTAAATATTGCACCATGTCGCGGTGAAAATATTCTGACACATTTCAAGTAACTTAGATTGCAAGACATGAAAACGGATAAACCGAAAATTTTTCTTTTCTTTTAACTAGTCTAAAATATAAAAACCTGTCACTCACTAGAAACAAAGAAAAGAGTGCTGGATTGCTATGTGATGTCAGTTCTTCAATACAGCAGTGAATGCTGGACAATATCATCAAAAATGAGGACGAAACTTGATGCAGCGGTAATGTGGTTCTACTGAAGGATGCTGCGGATATCATGGACTGAGCATGCAAGCAACGATGAGGTGTTGGAAAAATGGCAAAAAGGAAATTAATACTGAACATCAGGAAGAGACAACTGAAGTTCCTGGGACATGCAATAAGGAAGGAGAGCTTGGAGAACCTGATACAAACAGGCCAGATAGAGGGAAAAGAGACAGAGGAAATCAGCGGATAACTTATTTGCAGGGCCTGATCAGGTGGATGACGGAACGAGGGTTGCGAGGTGTAACAGGGGCAAACATACTAAGAGCCACAAGGGATAGGGAGACGTGGAGAACCATGATCGCCTACGTCCTGAAGGGACAGGGCACATAGAAGAAGAAGATTGCAAAAGGAATTAAAAGACTTTCTTAATTTTAGACAGAAATGCACACGAGAAATATGTTTTGAATAAGTAATATTTACATGTAAATTACGAAATGTGCTCCTTGTGATATTCGACTGTGATTGCAGCACTACTAAACAAATATGTAGTTATGAGTGTGCACATTATATTACCTAATGGCTGAGTGAGGACGAGAAGCCAAAATATAGTGGACATTTATGGTAGCTTTTTGGTTGAAATAATATAACTTGATACAGCACAGCTGTATAAAATAATTCCTAAGGAAATCGAATTGTCCATGCAATCAATTTTTAATGTTTGAATTTTCTTTTTTGTTTTTTGTTGTTTTTTATAACAAAATCAATGAAAGAAGAAACACCTCGCTAAATAGCGGAAAATCTTTGAGTAGTCGCGGTTTAAGAAAGAGACTGTTTTATTTGGCGGAAATGGCGAAATCTGCGTGTTAATTGTAACCTTTGATATATCTGAAAGCATATGCTGAAATCATTTTAAAGGAATTCCACCAGGTCTCGTCAGATAATCTCTTCGTAACGGCATATAGTAACAAAGAATTGTACTGGTAAATAAATAAATATATCAATACTGAAATGGATATTTAGAAAGGTTAGCAATCAATATCGAATACTAATCTTGTTCCAGATTATGTATACGAAGTCTGATAAAAAATGCATTTGAACTGGAGCTGTAAAATAAAAACTACAACACATAATTCGTTATTTAATCTCGTTCGAATTAGTCCCATTTTGAAACTAGATACATTAGTCGTTTTCATTAATGAAAGAATTCTATGAATTCTTTTTCTTTTTTGTGGGGATAGCGTACAGCTGCCTCCCCACATTATTTTGGATTTCTATGTTGTCTTTAAATCTTGTTTCTTTCAAAAGAAATTTGATTTTTAAAGAGGATAAAGTTGCCAGGAGCGAGATCTGGGGAATATGGTGTTTATCAGACATTAGGTGATGTGGTTTTTGGTGCAAAATTGCTGCAAGCTGTGGTTACTCATGGAACCTCCTTGGTGTAATGAGATTACTACACCCTACACACTTTTCTTCCGAGTACCGCTCTAAAGATCGGAGGTGAGCGAGAACGTTATAACTTATTGTGCATGCGCAACAGTATTCAAATTCAGTCTCTGCTAAACATTTCAGTTTGCGTAATTCAGTTTGCGTAATTCAAATTCAGTCTCTGCTAAACATTTCAGTTTGCGTAATTCAGTTTGCGTAATTCAGTTTGCGTAATTCAAATTCAGTCTCTGCTAAACATTTCAGTTTGCGTAATTCAGTTTGCGTAATTCAGTTTGCGTAATTCAAATTCAGTCTCTGCTAAACATTTCAGTTTGCGTAATTCAGTTTGCGTAATTCAAATTCAGTCTCTGCTAAACATTTCAGTTTGCGTAATTCAGTTTGCGTAATTCAAATTCAGTCTCTGCTAAACATTTCAGTTTGCGTAATTCAGTTTGCGTAATTCAGTTTGCGTAATTCAAATTCAGTCTCTGCTAAACATTTCAGTTTGCGTAATTTAGCTCCTTTACCATATCACTAATCCCGATACTTTATTTTTTTAAACCAAACTTTGTATCTAAATAAATAAACCTAATTTGTAATTAGGTTGGTGAGCCCTTCGAAAACCATGTATTTTAAGCAACCTTCTTAAATGGCTCCACTCAGATTTTATGTGACTACTGTCTTTTCACCCAAAAGATTTTTGTTGTAATTAAAAAACCCAAAACATTGTCAGTATTGGCTGCTTTTAATTGTGTCCTTATACTTCTGCAGAAACGAATTTCTGTTGCCTCTACTTTAGTCTTTATTCTCTGCCATATAACAGGGTGGATAATATATCGCAACCCAGGACTCTTTTCTTTGGTTTAATTATTTTATTTGTCATTTCTCGGTACCTAGTGTTTGCAATGCTTCTTTCGCTTGTTCAATGTGTGCTCGGATCTCTATGTCGCAATTTCTATCCTCTGTTTAAATGTTTCCCCAAATATTAAAAACATTTGCTCTTACTTGATACTGTATTTTTTATTTTTTATTCGCGTCTTCGGGTTTTTCTCTTGCTGATGGCCATACTGTCTTCCTCGCGTTGATGTTTAATCTCTTTTTCTCACTTTCCTCTACAACCTGCCTAGGACGTTCTGTAATGTTACAGTTTTATCTGCGTAGCCTATAATGTTAATAAACCCTGGTAGAGTAGCAAATTCCCTTGGGATGGCGTCGCTGTAAGGGTTGAATAAATCTAGGGAAAGAACACATCTGTGTCTCATTCTGCTTTTGTGAAGCTTTGATAATTTAATAAAAGATTTGTCCTTTTGCACTTGTTAACATATGAGTACTTGCTTTAATGATTAAAGGTACTAACTGGATGGTAGCTTTATGTTAAACTCAGATATGATGTATAAATGAATCGATCAGTACTTGGAATTACCAATAAAATTGCATCACCCTGTAGCATTGTACCCGATTATACAAAGATTTGTAAATAAATGATTATAATTTTCTGTATGTCCATTTCGTGGAAAAAAAGGCCAGGATAATGGACATTATTGATTAAGGGACAAGTAATTGACTTGGGGTCTTAGTCAATCATTATTCATGATTTGTTGTGAAATGTTAAGCCAAGATGTGTGCCCTTGTAATTCGTCAATCTTATTCAAACAGTCTGTTTTATTTCGATCAAACCGAGAATTTTTCTCCCTTAAATACTCTTTATTTTCTTTCTGACTCTCTTTCTTTCGTTTTCCCTTTCGTTATTTTCTTTTCTTCAACACATTTTCTCGGAAAAGTTTTTTTTTTATTCTCACTACATTGACTTTCTTTTCTCTTTGTTTCTTTTATTTTCGTTCCCGTTTCCTTTTATATCTTTCTTTACCTTTCACATTCTTGACTTCTTTCATTCTTTTTTCCTTCCTTTCTTTAATTCATTAATTTTTTTCATTTTTGTTAATTTCAATTTCTTTTTCTCTTCTTCATACTCTTGATTTTTGTTTATTTTTCATTCTTTCTTTCATTTTCATTTTTATTTGTTTTATAAATTTTATTCCTTTTTCTTTCTTTTTTTATCTTAAACCTATGCATTCTTTTTCATATATTTAAAGTTTTCTTTCCTTTTTTTTATTCATTCTTTTTCATTTATTTCTTTCATTTTATACTTCATTCATTTCCATTCTTTTGGATTTTTTTAGTTTATTTATTTTTAACACTATTCTCGTTTTACATTCATTCATTCATTATTTTTTTCATTTTTCTTTCCTTTCTTTAATTTATTCTTCTTTTATTTTTAATTTCAATTTCTTTTTCTCTTTCTCTTTCTCATAAAATTGATGTTTTTGTTTATTTTTTCCTCATTCATTTTTACTTTTATTTGTTTAAATTGTTAGTTTTCTTGTGTATCATTTTATTTAATTCTTATGTTTAAGCAAATTTCCAAAATATTTAATATTGTTCCACTTTATTTGTTTTTTCTGTTATTTTTCCTCTTTATTGTTCATTTATTTCCATTCTTTTTGCTCTTTTTTCTCATTTAGTTTGCTTGTTTTTAACTTTCTCTTGTCCATTTACATTCTTTATTTATTCCATGGTTTCCCTTCATATTCCATATATATATATATATATATATATATCTTGTCCAGTCTTCTCACTTATTTTTTTTTTCAATTGGAGTAGATAGACTAAACTATCACCCGACTCACACTCAACCCACATCTATTGAACAGGTGAAGAGGCTCATCCCTTGTTTCCTGTTTAGGATGCGGTTTCCGGTTTTCTCTTTTCCAATCTTCTCACTTTTTTTTCAATTGGAGTAGATAGACTAAACTATCGCCCGATTCCCACTCCACTCACGTCTATTGAAGAGGTGAAGAGGCTCATCCATTGATTCCTGTTTAGGATGCGGTTTCCGGTTTTCTCTTTTCCAATCTTTTCACTCCTATGTAGCCACCTGCACATCAGTGGCGTTACCGCCTTGCTCAGGGCGATATGATTAAAAAAAAAATATATATATATATATATATATATATATATATATATATACACACATTCTTTTTTTTTCATTTTTAATTTCAGGTTCTTTTTCTTTTTTTCATAATTTCAATATCTTTTTCGAGATATTTTTCTACTTTATGAATTTATGCAGTTTTTTAAATTTATACATTTTCATTTTTTCTTTATTTTCTTTGTTGTTCAATTAATTCTTTTCCTTCTTTTATCTATCACAATCTTTTTTCTTTTCTTTCTTATTCATATATTTATGCAATTTTTTATTCGTACATTTTAAATTTTTTTCTTTTCTTTCGTTGTTCAATTAATTCTTTTCCTTCTTTTATCTATCACAATCTTTTTTCTTTTCTTTCTTATTCATATATTTATGTAATTTTTTATTCGTACATTTTAAATTTTTTCTTTTCTTTCGTTGTTCAATTAATTCTTTTCCTTCTTTCCTTTATCATAATTTTTTCTTCCTTTCTTATTCATATATCTATGCATTTTTTGTTGATGTATTTTCATTTTTTCTTTCTTTTCTTTCTCTGTTCAATTAATTCATTTCCTTCCTTCCTTTATCACAAATTTCTTTCTTTACTTTCTTATTCATATATTTATGCCTTTTTTATTTATAATTTATTTGTTTTGCTTTCTTTGCTCAGTTAATTCTTTTCATTTTTTCCCCTATCAGGCATAAGTTTTTTCTTTCTTATTCATGCATTTATGCAATATGTTATTCATATATTTTAATGTTTTTTCTTTCTTTGTTCAGTAAATTTTTTTCTTCTTTTTTCTATCACCCATTTTTTCTTTTCTGTCTTATGCAATATTTTATTCATATATTTTAATGTTTTTATTTTTTGTTCAGTTAATCATTTTCCTTCTTTTTTTATCACAAATTTCTTTTTTTTTCTTTCTTATTATTTACCTGTTTTCTTTTTTACGCTTTATTCTTGTTTCTCATTTTTTTGTTATTTGTATATTTTTTGTTTCTTTCTTTTTTGTTTATGCCTATATCCAATTTTTTAATCCGTTTTTCAATTTCTTCTTTTCCTTTTCTTTTTTCTTTCGTTTTCTGTCACTAAGAACTATTTGTACTGCAAGTAAAAACGTGATTTATTCTGAAAGATATTAGAATTATCGAAAAGCTTATGTAGGAAACAAACTATCTGCATTGAGATAGAAAATTAATTCAGTAAATACTCAAACATAGAAAAGGCATAAGACAATGATGTGTCTTCTTCCCAGACATTCAAACTTTACATCAGGGCAACCTTGGAAGAAAAGAAGTGGGAGATGTGTGTGGGATGTTGGCGGGGGGTTAGCGATAAGGGAATAAGTCTTGTAAATTGTCCGTTAGAATTTTGAAGAAAGTGGGGTAGGTGCGGGATATAGGTGATTCATGAAAGTGTGTTTTTTTATGACCGCTTGGTTAGCCCTTATCCTTTGGTTCACAACTCCCAAATATAAGAAAAGAGGCCTTCCATTCCTTTCCACACCATCTAATGAGACATTGGAAGTCCAATGTCGAAACAAAATGTACAATTAGTAATGTATATATATATAAAAATTGTGCATGTTCGAAAATATAATTTATAATAAATATTCACAGATCTGTATTAGATATCGAGCACTGTTTTAAATTAATGTTTTGGACGTTGTAAATTTTTCTTCGTTCCTTATTCATTCGGATATATATATATAAGTATAATATCACTGCACAAACACTTTCGCGTTTCGGAGTTACGTTTGCCCCTCTTCTGGTGATGAGGTTAAATGAAAAATAAATGGTGAAAACAATCTAATTTTGGTAATATGATATGTAAGTGAATGTGGTGGGAGTGTAGTATGATTAAGCCGGCAGTTTGTAGCCATAGTGATAGGCCTTGGGTTAGGAGAGGGATACGGACTAGCTTGGTTTTGGACAGGTCACTTTTTAGTTTTGTCTGGGTAATTTTTATATTGGGATGTAAGGTTTTTTAAGGAAGGGTAGATACTTTTTATCTTACTACTATCTGTTAGTGGATAGAATAAAGTTGCTATTAATGTTGTGTCAGTTTATTTTCTTTTATTTATACGTTGTTCGTTTTTTTTTATTTTGAGGTTTAAACATGGGTGTTTATTCTCGTTTTGAAGGGGATTATTTTATGTGAATGAGGTATATTTTGGTTAATTAAATTTTAATGAAAAATATTTTTGATGTTTACATAACACTGCTAATTAAACTTTACGGTTCAATAATTCGCCATTGTTGGGGTACTTTAGAATGTGTAGTTTTTCAATTAAGCATAAACGGCAAATATCGTTAAGCGAGTTGCAGGTTCTAGTTTTTTCAAGGATTTTCCATTTTACTTTGAGTTTCTGTTTATAGTCTTTTAATTTCCAAAAATATGTAGAAAGAGATGTTTAGTTTCGATATAAGTTGTTTTTGAATGAAATTAAGTGCATGTCCCAGCGCTGCTTAAATGTGTACTTTGTAGATCAAATATACGCTTTATTTATAGTGGGGTTTTCTATTGATGTTATATTGCATTGATAGACAATTGAATTTAATTTACATCTATTGTGTAGTGGGCAATTATTGGGGTTTCTACAATTGCATAAGTTTTTATTGTTGTCCTCTTTATTATTTTGGTAGTTAATTTTATTTAGATTAACGTGTTGATTTAAGATATACTTATTATGATTAGTTATGATTTTTTCGAGGTTGTTTGTGCAACTATAACTCAGTTTCAGGGTATTCTTGTTAAGAATTTTACTTAGAGGGTTGTTAGTGGGGAAGTGTTTTTTAATTACATTGAGGAACTTCTGCACTAACTTGGTGTTTACTATTTGGTTGAAAGGGGGTGCATACCAAATGATTTTTCTATTTCTATTTTTCCTGTTATGGTTATAGTTTGTTATATACTTGATGTTTTTTTTTTTTTAGGGACTCATTGTAAATACTTTGACGTTTGTTAAATATTTCTTCACTGGAAGATTTTTTCTGATTCTATATTCTATGGAGGAGAGTATATGGTTGATTATACTTGGGGGGTTGTTTGACTTTTGGTGGATATATAATGCATGAACAGTGGGTTAAAAATCTACATATTCCATAACTTTCTTACAATATATATATGAAAATATATATATCTTGCTGGATAGCACATATGTTCGTAATAAAATTTATCGTAAAATAATCAGGCCGGTAGATATAAATATAAAATACTGTTTAATTAAAAACAGAATATCTACTTAAATATGAGTATCGGTAAAAATAATGTTCAAAATAATTCATTACAAATTGTCGGTTGCTTATAACTAAGTTTCGTTAAAATTCGTTAATTTCCGTAACATGTTTACACATACATATATATATGTTTACATATATATATATATATATATATATATATATATATATATATATATATATATATATTAATGCAGGTTTCATTGAATAATATAGACAAGTTTTGTCTATTAATTTTGTGTAGGATCCGTTCATACCGTCTGATATACTTGATGGTGATGTCGTTAAAAGACAACAAAAAATCACAGTATTTGTTGAATTTTTTATCAGGTCTAAGCTTTCGGCTCACATAAGCCATTATCAAAGAGTAAATAATAACACACAGTAAACATAGAACATTTAAGCTATTAACAATAAAGATAATTGAATTGAAAATATAAGTCCATCCCTACCGTGGCGGATGGCCGAAGACAGTGACTTCAGTAGTACAAGCTAGTAGAATTTTTCTTAGGATGTTGGGATTCAAACACTGAACCCATGGAGACTCCGTCACGTTGTATATATATAGTGTTGTTTGGATCAACAAAAGGCACAATTTTGAGTGGGGGTAATGAAGGATTACTGTAAACATTTCTTATAATTATATCAATAGTTTCACTGACGGGTACATTAGTAAAAAGGTTTTCCACATCAAGTGAAGCTATGATTTCATTATTAGGTTTTTCACTCTTGAGGATTTGGATTGCCTCTAGGGTTGACTTTATGCTGTATTTACTCGGAAGGTAGGGTGTGATAAGTGATCGTGCCATTGTATAGTGAAAAAACTTAATTCACTATACAATGGCACGATCACTCTTCCCAAATAATGGCTTATGTGAGCCGAAAGCTTAGACCTGATAAAAAATTCAACAAATACTGTGATTTTTTGTTGTCTTTTAACGACATCACCATCAAGTATATCAGACGGTATGAACGGATCCTACACAAAATTAATAGACAAAACTTGTCTATATTATTCAATGAAACCTGCATTAATGAAAAAATGCTGCCAAAATACACACAATATATATATATATATATATATATATATATATATATATATATAAAGTAGTATCCTTGGTAATTTGTAAAATTAATTCCATGGGGGATCGTAATCCGATGAGAACTCAATGTTAGAATTGTAATGAAAACCCCTCTCTCATCGATAAAATGTTTTTCTTGTTCCCCTTCACTCCAGAATTCCTTTCGTCTGGATAAATCTAACCCATTCATTTTTGCGGTCTGAGGAGTTGAATATTTTTCTAAAAATATATGCACAAAATAAATTATATATATATATAATGTAATTTTGTTATTACAATGCTTTATAAAAGCATTATAATACTACGCAAAAAGTTTCATGTTTCAGAACAATACTATTCTTCATCCGGTGATATTTTAAAATAAATGGTGAAAATGATTTCTTTTGAATAAATAAGATGAACTGATGGTTATTTAGAAATTTACGGTGTAGTAGCTGAAAAATATGCTTGTAGGTGTGTCAATATTGTTCAATCAAAAATGAGAATTAGGTTTAACTATGATGTTAAAGATTTGGGTCACAAAAGGAAACAGAGTAGCCTGATGTCATGCAATTTTGTAAATGGGATCTGTACTATGAAATTCTGCGTTGTGATGCAATGAATATCGACTCGGAACGACAAATCGGGGAGCCGAGTTCGAATTCAAGTTGAATTTCTTGCATTCACTTACGCACAAATACCCTTGGCAAAGGTATTAATCCGTCTCTTCCCTCAAATTATGGGTTACATAATAGGGCAGATTGAGTTCTATAGCCTTGGCTGGCAACCAGTCTACCACAGAAAGCAATGGCAACCTACTGCAGGATAATCTTCTGTCCAGTCAGTCATGACATGATCGCTAAAATCGTGTATCACGAATGGCACTTAACTAACTGACTGTGAATTAGTTTTTAGTGGGGCCCCATGATGTCATGATTGAATGTATATCTAGGGCTGTGCTCTCTGAAAATTGAACTTGTTATTTCTTTTTGGGGTTCTGATGTTTTGCTAATTTATCTTTTCACAACCATCTCATTTAGGAACCATCTACATTAAGTGGCTTCTGGGACTTGTATTGGGGGCACGTTTTTTTTTTTTTTTTTTTTTTTAATCATTTCACCCCGAGCAAGGCAGAAACGCCACTGATGTGCAGGGGATTACATAAATGTAGAAAGATTAATTAGAAAAGAGTGAGGAGTACAAGCTAGTTAGAAAGGAACAATAGAAAGCTGAGAAAGCAGGTGCAATGACAGGTACATGGGCGGAGAGAAAGGGAAGGTTATACAGGGGAGGGGAGAGAGCTAGAGGCCAGTGGTTAGTAGGTGAGTATTAACTTTGCTTTTAAATTTCTGGAGGTTGTAGCCGTCAGGAAAGCAAGAATACGGGAGTGAGTTCCACAGGCGGGAAGTGCGAGAGAGGAAGCTGCAGGAGTAGAATTGTCGTCTGCATTTGGCTAACCTGACTGTGAATGGGTGGGACCCAGTTGCCAGTCTGGTTGAACGGGTAAACACCTGTTGAGGAGACATCAGTGACTTAAGCTTATACGAGCAGAAGCCATGAAAGTATTTATAGAAGAGACAGAGGGAGGCCACATTTCGACGATGGGAAAGTGGCTGCAGACGAGTCGCCAGATCAGTACCTATCACATTACAGACTCTCCTTTGGAGCTTGTCAAGAACACTGAGGAGAACGGCAGGGGCACCTGACCATAAATGGCAGCAGTACTCCATGCACGGACGGATGGTTTTAGTAAAAATAAGAAAAGAAATTCCGAAAGATATTAAGATGACATTATTTTGACACGGATTTCATTCATTTTTTTCCTCCAGGTGCACTTCAGAGTGATATAATCGGTGGCATGTTTGTTATGCTAGAACAATTACAACTGAGTTGTGAACTTGATAAGTGTATTAAAAGGGCCTATATAAATGCAAGTTTGAATATCTATGTTAACCGATATCCATGTAATGAATGACAACTCTCAGTTCAATGACCAAATACTGAAAGGAAGAGTTTTGCATATCTTATTTTCTGCTGTCAGTCAGTTAAGTACCATGCGCGATACACGCTTTGGGCGATCATGTCTCCAAAGAGACATGACTGACTGGGCAGAACATTATCCCGCAGTAGGTTGCCATTGCTTTCTGCGGTAGACTGGTTGCCGACCAAGGCTATAGAACCCAATCTGTCCTGTTATTTAACCCATAACTGGAAGGAATAGACGGATTAATACCTTTCCCAAGGGTATTTGCGCGTAAGTGAATGCGAGGAATTCAACTGGATTTCGAACTCGGTTCCCCGATTTCTCATTCCGAGCCGATATCCACTGCGCCACAACGCACATACAGTTACTTAATGAAAGGAAGGCTAAGAATCAAAGTATAACAGTTCTTGTTGGCTCTCGATCCCGATAGATTGATTTTTTTCGGTTTGTCAACTCTTTGCAAGTTATTTAAAGCCAACAAATAGTTTTAGATTGTGATTTTTTATTGGATATAATAATAGTTTGCTAGTAGAAGTCCTAATATTTAACCGAGTTAATAGGCAGAACGGGTGGAGTCATACCTTTCCCAAGGGCATTTGCACATCAAGGAATATAACGAAGCTGACTTTCCGATTTGCATTTGTGAACCATTAGCCCCTAACACTAACTGCACATCAAGTCTTACAGGGCCTGGTGTTCCCAACCGGTTACCAATCTAGATACAGACCAGGCTTGAAGTTGCTTACTTTCTTATTTGCAAAAGAATTGGTGTTTCAACCGTAAGCCATTTCGATACTGAGAAACAAGCGGTATTCCTTTTTCTTATTTCGTAATTCCTTAAAGAATATATATATATATATATATATATATATATATAGAGAGAGAGAGAGAGAGAGAGAGAAAGAGTACTGAATATAAAAACGATAAAACAATTTCTTCCTTCTTTACCGATTTGTCTTGTCCTCAATTCCGATGTTAATAAGCCAAGCAATAAAATCGAAACGATAGGCTATCGAGTTTCGACATAAGACGTGATTGGTTCGTTAATCGAGGATATTGTCTTTTTTTTTCGTCCTTAACTGGACAATTATTCGAACGTAAGCTATTTTCTTCAGGTTTTGAATGAGAAAGACGATAGCAGATATCAAAATTGATATGTCAATAACAGAACTAGAATATTATATAGCTCCTTTCGAACGGAGGTGAATTATATAAACTAAAAAATTAAAAACCAAATAAATGTAGATTTAATGTTCTTCGAATAACGGCGGCTACGCTCGTTGGATGCATTCACCAAAGTGCTGTGGTTTTTGCATGGGTACAGTTACGATGTATAAGTTGTGACAAAAGAAAAAATGATTGACTAAAACACAGTGCTAAATCACAAAAAACACAAAATTAAATACTTACAAATATACAAGTTTTTGCATTCTAAATGAAAACAGAGTTTACTACTGGGAGGGTTACGGAGAAGTGTTACGCAGGCGAAAGAAGGTGTTAAGTATCTTTACCCAGTTAAGCTACCGAATTAGTTTAAGTGCTATACTTTTTGGAAATCCTCAAATGTGTATATAAAGCAAAATTTTTGTCAAGTTAATGAAAGAGTCAAAACGTTCTTTTTATCCATTTAGCTCCGTGAGGTTCTCTTTCAGGTTTTAGTTGGTCGGCAAATTTTAGTAGAGATTCTTTCGGCTGGATATCGAAATTCTGAATCGGTTCGGAGTTGATAATGTCAGCAAATCCTTTTAGCAACTCTACTCTCTTCCAAAAACTTATTTTTTAGGGGTTTACACCTAATTTGCATATCTCTGGAATCATTTCGAATCTTCTGGAATAATCTAGAATTTTCCCAAATGCTTTATTTCTGATTTCTTAATACTTAAGAACTACTTCATGAATTAAAACATTTTTGTAATAACAAGTAGGACTCAGTAGAATCCCTTATTATAACTTTTTAGACATTATTAATATTATTTTTTATATATAAATACATCCTCGTAACAGTATTTATATCTAAACAAGGTCATATTTCAGTTCTGTCTGTTGCTTTTAATTGCAGGTATTTATCAGGTTTGGAACGTTTGGGAACAACTTGATAAAAATTGTAACTTTTCCGGCATC
>JBBBDQ010000991.1:5345000-5357500 GCA_037127315.1 Ascarosepion bandense
GTCCTTTCATTGCTCGGTCGCCTAACGTGTTAGTATCGAAACGAGTAGCGACGAGTATAAATTGTCCATTATGTGACATCGATTATATTTTTAAATATCAGCATAATATCAATCAGAATATTGCTGCCAGAGATGATCCGGTGATCCTGCTACATATTTAGAGATTCTTGATAAAATCCAAAGAAGTATCACCTATATTATTAGTTCTGATCTGGCATATCGGCTTCAGCCTATTTCCCACCGCCATAAGGATGCTGCTCTGTCTATATTTTTATAAAATATAATGTCATAGTGTTATAAGACAAGGTTGTGCCTTCTCGCCGGACTTATTCAACCTAAAAATTGAAGTGATTCTGAGAAGATTAGATACCTTTCCAAGATTCCAGAGATAGTCCAGTGATTCTGCTATATATTTAGAGATTCTTGATAAAATCCAACGAAGAATCAGCAATATTATTGCTAACTTTGCCAGTCACGCGGTTTTTTATATATACCGAACTAATTTTTTGCTTATAATTCAATATATACAGCTTCAACAATAGCATCGTAATATTAGAAAAGTATAACAATGATTAGATTTAATTTTTTTCAAGCATTATCCACCCTTTTGCATGTGATCCTGATGTTAATTTTTCGAGTAAGATATTCTTTAAGAAAGATTTCCCGAGAAAGAGAGTACTGGATTGCTAAGTGATGTCAGTTCTTCAATACGGAAGTGAACGCTGGACAATATCATCGAAGATGAGGAAAAAACTTGAAGCAGCGAAAATGTGGTTTTACAGAAGAATGCTGCGGATATCACGGACCGAACATGTGAGCAATGATGTGGTTTTGGAAAGAATGGCATTGAAAAGAAAACTAATAGTGAGCATCAGGAAGAGACAACTGAAGTTCCTGGGACATGCAATGAGGAAGGAGGTCTTGGAGAACCTGATACTGACAGGCCAGATAGAAGGAAAAAGAGACAGCGGATAACATATTTGAAGGGCCTGATCAGTTGGATGACGGAACGGGGGTTTCATTGAGTCTACATATTAAGAGCCACCAGGGATAAGTAAACCTGGAAAGCCATGATCGCCTACGTCCTGAAAGAATAGGGCACATAGAAGAATAAGAATTCTTTATTAACTCAAGTCCAGTAATATGTTGGCGATGTGCGTTGTGGTGCAGTGGATTGAGAACTCGGAGAGCCCAGTTCGAATTCCACTCGAATTCGATATATAAAATTATGCGCAGAAACCCTATGGACAAATATTAATCCATCTCTTTGCCTTCCAGCTATGGGTTGAATATCAGGAGAGATTGGCAACCAGTTTACCACAAAAAATTGCCAACCTACAGCAGAAAGATCTGCCTATTCAATCATGGATTGAAAGAGACGTCTCTTTCGATTCCTGGCGTTTATCACGTATGTCAGTTAACTGATTGATTAGATTGGCAACAAGAGACCTTCAATTTTGAGTTGAATTGGCTAGATATAACCGTAAATTTGAAGCTACGAGTTTCTTTTTTTCGATTTGGAGTCTTGTGGAACTCTTTTCGGGCTTCATACTTTCCAGTCAACTCTAACCTGCCAAAATTTAAAAGCAATGTCTATCGCTATCTACTGTCTTCGTGCTACTTTTCTGTCTTCCCGCTCCTCAGTAATATTTCTGCTTTCGAATTATTCCACGTCTAGTATACCCTTGTGTCTTAGTGGCTTTATTGATTTGCTTGAGGCGAACACGATTAAAAAAAATCTACGCAAAAACACACACACACACACACACACACACACACACACACACACACACACACACACACACATATATATATATATATATATATATATATATATATATATATATCGCCCGTAGCTCAGATGTAGAATCGCCGACTGACGCCAATTCGGTCGGATTTCAATTCTGGGTAAGAAGCAATGTATTACCGTACTGATGAGCTGCGAAACAGACCTGTCTGCGGATGACTATATATATATATATATATATATATATATATATTTAGCGTAAGTGAATTGGGATCAGATACAAGTCAAATATGGATCTGAACCCGACAAAATAAGATGAAGAACAAATAAAAAATATTTAAATTTCTAGCATGTTTCACTTTTATTAAAGCTTCAACGGAGAATTCCAGGTGAGGCGAAGTTATTTTTTGAAGTTCCAAAATATTAACGGATTCCATATATAATGGAAAAAAAACTTGAATTCGAAAATTCATTTATGTAAAATAATTTATCATAGAAGTTGTTCAGGCTGTCGATTGAAATTTATTTTACATTTTTTTTGTGTCTATTTTTATTTATTTTTAAAACAAATTCAGACAGGTCTATTCTTCGGCATACTGTTCTGCTAGCATAAAGCTTTGGCCAATCTGTTCTACGGCCTTTCTCAAAGTAAGATCTGTATAGTTTGCTTAACTCGGCCGTTTTGCATCGACAAATTTTCTTTTGTGGACGAGCTGAAACTTGTTTCTACTAATCGCTTACAGCATTTAAGCTGTTATTGATTGAATGATTTTTCTTTTATTAAAACCTTGAATAGTATTTTGCTGTTTTCCACAATATGGCATGTCAAAAACAGCGTGCGTGTAGTTTCAGATGGTAACGTATCTATAATGAAGTACTCTAACCAAACATGACATTGAGTGCATGTCATTTCGTAAACAACTCTCTTTTTCATAGCGTTAAACATATCGGATTTCGCGCCAAAGAAAGTATATTTGCAGCAAAATTTACTGTACTCAGTCAGTCAGTTAAGTGCCATACGTGATCGCTTGGGTCTCGAAAGAGGCATGACTGATTGGGCAGAATATTATCCCGCAGTAGGTTGCCATTTCTTTCTGCAGTAGACTGGTTGCCAGCCAAGGATATAGAACCCAATCTGTTCTGTTATTTAACCCATAACTAGAAGGAAGAGACGGATTAATACCTTTCCCAAGGGTATTTGACGGATTAATACCTTTCCCAAGAGTATTTTTAACGTAAGTGAATGCAAGGCATTCAACTGGAATTCGAACTCGACTCTCCGATTTCTCTTCCCGAGCCGATATCTACTGCACCACAACGCATATCCAAAAACTGTACTACTTTATTTAAAAGAAATCTGCGGCTAGAGCACACATAATTTTTAAAAGCAACCATGATTTGTCAGAAACAACAGGCAGAGATTGGTTCAGACGTTTCATAAATAATTATTTTGATGTTGATAAAGAATGAACTGGCAAACCGAAAAATTTGAAGACGAAGAATTTGAGACATTAACTGATGTAGAATCCTTAGGGGTTGATTACACAACAGTTTCCAAATTCTTGTTGAGACTTACAGTGACCATGTTCTGCCGAAAACAACAGGCAGAGATTGGTTCAGATGTTTTATAAATAATTATTCTGATGTTGATAAAGAATGAACTGGCAAACCGAAAAATTTGAAGACGAAGAATTTGAGACATTAACTGATGTAAAATCATTAGGAGTTGTTTTCACAATAGTTTCTAAACGTTTGAAAGCACTAGGAAGGATTCAAAACCAAGGACATTGGGTGCCGTACGTGTTGAAGCTGAGAACAGCGTCTTGTCATGTGCGAACAGCTGCTTCAACGGCAGAAACAGAAAGGTTTCTTGAGTTGTATCGTGACAAGTGATGAAAAGTAGATACAGTACGATAACCCTAAGCGTAGGAGATAGTGGGGTAAACCAAGTTATGTATCAACATTGGCGGCAAAGCCGAGTATCCATGATTCGGATTTTGTGTTCTGCATTTGGTGGGTTCAGCTGGGTGCAGTTTATTATGAACCGACTGAAACTATCACTGTTATCAAAAACAAGTGATTCGTTAAAGCAAAATATTGAACAAAAAATTGCCGCTATACGACAAAGTGATTTTGCAACACTTGGGTACATATTGTAAAACGGGTAAAAACCGACATGGAAACGCGTAAATGAGAAGTCCTACCCTACACACCGTATTCACCTGACATTGCCACGTCCAATTATCCCCTGTTTCGATCGATGGTACATCACCTGGCTGAGCAGCACTTTCATTGTTACGACGATGCAAAAAACTATGCGTAGACTCGTGGCTAGTTTCAAATGTCGTTCGTATTTCTGACGGGACATTCAAATGCTGTCCGAAAGATGGTGAAATGTATTGGCTAGCGATGAACAATACTTTCAGTAACATGTTTCTTACTAATTGTAAATAAACTTTTCATGAATAATCATCGAGAACTTATTCAAAGTTCTAATAAATACCTAGCTGGTCACAAGGTTGCAAAATCACTTAAAAATTTCTTGGATCAATTTTTTCTATAGCATTTTTTATCTTTTATAATAAGATTATCTAATCAAACTCTTAGTATTTCTTAGCATGATTGTAGGGTTAGGTCCCTAATGTGTTTGCAGTTTACTGTGGTTTCGTGTCTCTGATTCAAGAGCTTGTTACTATTTATATATTTAAGGATTTCTATTTTTTCTTGAACGCAAAGAAAGCAGGGTTCTTTTATAGATTTTGCTGTTCTTGCTTTTTTGAGAATTTTCCATTTGACCTTGGATGTTTTATTTTCGTCTTTTAATTTCCAAAAGTGTTTGGAGAGAGATGTCATGTTTTGTTTTTCTTTGTTATTGAAGGATGAGAAATGATTGTAAAAACGCTTTTTAAATACGTTTATATCTTTTCATCTTTAGGATTTTCTAAGGATGAAATCGAACACATATATATCAGAGATTTCGTCAGACATTTATTGGTCATGGGGCATTGGTTGGGGTTTCTACAGTTACAGAGGTTGTTATGGGACGGACTTGTATTAGTGTTGGATTTATTTTTGCTGTGTATTTTTAATATTTTAGTGTTATGCATTTTGATTATTTTTTCTAGATTATTGGAACAGCTATAGCTTAATTTTATGGTATTTTTATTAAAGATTTTGCTCAGAGGGGTATTTTTGGGAAAGTGCTTCTTTGCTAATTTAAGAAATTTATGCCCCAACTTGAAATTAACTGATTGGTTGAATGGAGGGTTTACCATATTATTTTCCTGCTTCTATTTTTGGACTTTGGGATTTTTCCACAAAACTGATTTTTGATGATTTATACCCGCTTTCATTAAGGATTCTATTATAAATTACCTTGTGCTTATCAAATATCTCAGATATCATATATTTGATATCAAATCTCAGATAAGTTGTTTTCGTCGTAAACTAAATTTTGAAGGCTAAATAAGTCCTCTGAGTAAATGGTATCATGGCTGAGACTAAAAACTACAATTATACCTACTAAGAGCCAAACACGAAGCAAAAACTAAAATAAAAGAGCAGAAAAACTGATTTCGATCAGACCCGGTAGGATATCGGAGTATCGATTTCCAATATCGGAGTCAAATAAGTCATCCAAGGATAGAACTGCAACCTTGAAACTTTTGAATATCGTTTCTTATGTCTTTGTCTATGAGTGTATCAAATTTGATTAAAATCGGACCACTCCTTCTATAACCCGATTTTTTCGATTATCGATTTTCGATATTTATCGGGGGTACCTTGACGCAAAACCTAGCTAAGAACACTCGCATACGCTTATAGTACAATTGTGTAAATTTTCAAGAAAATCGGTTCAGCCGTTTTGGAGTGTATAGGTAACGGATACACACGCAGAGACACAAACACACAGATACACACACAGACAAATTTCTGTTTATAAATAAGTTTAGATAACGCGTATATCAACCAAGATGAGAACAAAAGTTCGAAATAATTCTAAGATTTCTGAAAATTACTCATCAATAGAGACGTATTTGTGTTTAGACAAGTTTGATTTTAAGCCTGACGTATCTGCTTTTATTGCCCTAGCGACTGTGATAGACATATTAACGAGTCGATGAGAATCTATTAATCAGTGAGACTGACATAATGTTCAAAGCAGGAATCCTGCATTTGATTTTCGGCTCGGAAATACATAGCGGCGTCGCTTCAATTCTAGATCAATTCAATCAATTTTAAACCATTTTCTGATTTTATTGACTCCGTTGTTTGAAGAGAAATCATCCGGGTTTTCCACTCAAGCATTTGATAAATGAATCAGCTTATATAAAATGCATCTATCCATGGCGATTAACGAACTACATCTAGTCATGGCGATTGACGAACGAATCACATTTTTATAGATAAGGCAAAAAACGATGCATGAACTTATTGAATGATTTAAAATTAAATTTGGCAAACATAATTTATCATTTCAGATCCATCAGTGTTTTTATAATTTGAATACAGACTTCATAAAGCTTAGTATAACACATAAACATGAATTTGAATGTTACATCTGGCTCGGGGATTCAAATAGACACTCAACGGATGAAGAAAAGACTAGAGAGGCAGGCGGGAGCAGCTTAAATAGATTGTATAAATGGTATTACATTTTGCCCCGAACCACAGAAATGATCATAACTTCTATAAAGTCACAAATTTATAGCCTATCATGCTCTAACTACGGACGTCTTCTCTCAGATTTCAAAGGAACTCACTTCGGAAGTCAAGTCGCTGAGCAAATTAACTGCATAAATAGCTTGAAAATGCAATCGGTGTATTTAAGACGTGGTGCAGTGGATATCGGCATGGAACAAAAAATCGGGGAGCCGAGTTCGAAATCCAGTTGAATTCCTTGCATTCACTTACGCGCAAATACCCTTTAGAAACGTACTAATCCGTCTCTTCGCTGCAGTTATGGGTTAAATAACAGAACAGTTTGGGTTCTATAGCCTTGATCGGCAACCAGTCTAAGGTAGAAAGTAATGGCAACCTAGTGCGGAAAAATCTTCTGCCCAGTCAGACATGTATCTTTCATGACATGATCGCCCCAGCTTGTATCACGTATGACACTTAACTGACTGATTATAACTGATGTTATTCTCTTTTTTTTGTTTTGTTTTTAACCACTATAGAGAAACTTTACTTTCTTCCATCTTTATGGATAACACTAATCTTCCAGAGAGCAACACACTGCAACTTTTTTTTACCTCACTCCGACCTCATTTTGAACGATTACATTAAATCAATGCTTACATCTACTGCTAAAAATGTTTGGACATTGTTTCGGGCTAGGAGGATTTTTTTTCGTCAGAATCCATTTTGTCCATTTATAATTCGATAGTGCATTGAATACAGTTTCTATATCTGATCGGATGCTCATACTATTCATTGCTAGGTTATCGACAAAATCCAAATAAGGATCTTCAATGTGATAGATTTTGATATAGCAGCTCAACTGCAGTCACTTTCTCACCGACGTGATGTGGCTTCCCTCCGTATTTTCTACGAGTATTTTCACGGATTCGGTTCTGGCGTGCTTCTTTCCCTGGTGTAACGACTACAAGAATTTATCCATGTGAATAGGTTGGCAAGTAGTCAAAATAGTTAAATGTAACTACCATTTCGACACTATCAGTTCCTTCTCTCACACTACCCACCTGTAGATTTACCTTCCATATACATGCTTCCCAGTTAGCTACAATACCCAAAAGTCGAAACGCAACGCCGTTTGTCATCTTCTATCTTCTTTATTAAAAAATTTTCGCCAACATCACCGGTGACTTGTTCCCTTTTTCTTTTTTTGTTCCTCTTCTCTAACTGTAAACCTACCCTGCACACAAGTGGCGGTGCTGTCTTGCTTGGGGTGAAACGATCATAAAAAAAGTAACTTACGAAGGATTTCCATCACTTTTTGCATTTGGAAATAATTTCTATATTCGTGTCCTCGACGAGTATTGATGTTGGTACAAATCCATGTTGGTTAGATATGTCCGTATGGAGCTTTGGTCAAAGATAATTGGACGACTGGCCCGTCAGTCTTATATATATATAACAATCTTCTGTTAAAAGATCGTTTTATTACATATCTATCTATCTATCTATCTAAGCCTGTTCTAGTCTATTTATCTAGCTATCACATGTTTCTATTCATTATCTATCAATCTATCTATTTATCTATCTATCTACCCCAAGAAATAGAACCGAATATAATATATATTTTTACTTAATTTTGACTGGAAAGAGCTATAACAGATACTGGCCTTTAAAAATCTATTTTTCTGAAAATAAAAGTTGTTATAAGAAAAACGTTTATAGATGTCAAATGACACTACACGGTCAATGATCGGAAAATATTTCATTATAAGAAAACATCTAATATTACAATATATTTTTCTTTTCTTTTTTTCTTTGTTTTAGAAAAATTGGTATATGGAGAAAGCTGAAAGAAAAATTTTGTAACAATGATAGATACATCAACGGAAATAGTGTCTAGAGAGGAGTTTTAAAAAGTAAAAATTAGATTGACACTTTGGCCGTTAAGATTAAAAAAAAAATTATGTATTCCTCAAAAATATAAACTTTTTTCAAATTTAAATCTCTATTCTGATTAGTTGAATTGAACGCACACATAAATTTTTATGTCTTCCCATATCTATAAAAAAAAGTATTGTTTCTTATATTTAAATGAAAATCATTTTCACAACTATAATCTAACATTGCCTAATGACGAAGTAGAAATCTCGAAACATAGAAATTTTCGTGTCGCAATGTATTTTTAATTAATAACAAATTTAATCATATATATATATATATATATATATATATATATATATATAAACTTATTTATAAATGGAAATTTGTCTCTGTGTATGTATGTGTGTATGTGCGTGTGTGTGTCCATTACCTATAGATTCCGAAACGGCTGAACCGATTTTCTTGAAAATTTACAGAGTTGTACGATAAGCGTCTGCGAGTGTTCCTAGCTACGTTTTGTGTCGAGATACCCCCGATAAATATCGAAAATCGATAATCGAAAACATCGGGTTATAGAAGGAGTGGTCCGATTTTAATCAAATTTGATATACTCATAGACAAAGACATAAGAAACGATATTCAGAAGTTTCAAGGTTGCAGTTCTTACAATAGTACAGAAAATCGATAATATATATATATATATATATATATATATATATATATATAAAAGGCAAGATGTTTGTGTGTGTGTCTGTTTATCTGCCTGTTTATCTATCTGTATTTTTTCAGCCTTTTTATTTTAGTTTTTGCTTCGGGTTTGGCTTTAAGTGGGTATAATTGTAGTTCTTAGTCTCAGCCATGATACCAGTTACTCAGAGGACTTATTTAGCCTTCAAAATTCAGTACACCACGAAAAAGATTTATTTGATAACGATATTAGGAAGTGAAAATTTGACTTACATCCATTCATTTTTCTTTCAGTCTACGGTTTCGCTTTAACTCGTGCCAACGTCCAAAGAGTCTGAGCTCCAGGACCATGGATTAGTTTTAAAGCTTTCATTACACCCAAGCAATGCCGGGTTATACTGCTTATATATATATATATATATATATATATATATATATATATATATATATATATATATATATATATATATATATATATATATATATTGTAATATGCTTAGCGCCTAAATTGCTGTTTGTTTAGTAGTTTATTGTTAGAAAAATATTTTGATCAAACAGATTTTTGTCATGAAGTGTTCGATATCGAGGTAAGGATACGAGGTTAAAAAAAAATAAACAGAGTTACTAGAAAAAAGCAAATGTCCCTATAGTGTGAATACATTACTTCGGGACGGTGGCGTAGTGGATATAGTAGTTGGTTATGCATGTGTTAGTATCATCTAGTGGTTCAATCCTTGGACTTGGTATTGAGAGTACCAAATCTCAACATGAAAGAACAATAATTGATTTCAAAGGATATTTCGCAATAATCAACGAGATATTTCCCAATCTATGGACACCAAATGACGACCAAAGGTACTTGGTCGAAACGTTGTGTCTATTATAGCATCTATATAAACCAAGATGAGAACAAAAATTCGAAATAATTCTAAGATTATTGAAAGTTACTCCTCTCAGAAATACAGTTCAGTCAGTTGAGTGGCATACGTGATACACGCTTGGGCGCTCATGTCTCGAAAGAGACATGATTGACTGGCTAGAATTATCCCGCAGTGTGTTGCCATTGCTTTCTGTGGTAAATTGGTTGCTAGCCAAGGCTATACAACCCAATGTGTCCTGTTATTTAACCTATAACTGGAAGAAAGAGAGGGATTATTACCTTTCACCTGATATTGAAGGGTATTTGCTAGTAAGTGAATGCAAGAAATTCAACTAGAATTCGAACTAAGCTCCCCAACTTCTCTTTCCAAGCCGATATCCATTGCACCACTACGCACATCCCATAATAGCAAATAAAATTACATTACTTCCTTCACGAAACTTCTACATCGACATGAAATAACACTGCTCAAACAAGTGACAACATTCTCTATATTAATTCTATGTGTTTTTATTTTTGAATATTTTTATAATCTGTATACTTACTTTATAAAACTTAATATAACACATAAACATGAATTCGACGAATACATCTGACACGTCTTCTCTCAGAGATTCAAGTGGACACACAACAGATGTACTGAACAGAGAGGCAGACGGAAACACACAACGGATGTACTAGAGAGGCATACGGAAACAGATTAAATTGCTTGCATAAATGTTTACCACAGTTGAGACCTACATCTATCACCAAACCCACCGAACTGATTATAACTCTTTCAATGTCACATACTAATAGTCTACTGTGGTTTAGCTAGTGAGAAATGTGCGTATATATATATATATATATATATATATATATATATATATATATATATATATATTCCTTGAAAGGCACGGACTCACTCGGACAGACACACGCTCCTCTGCCATTCTGAGGATGAGATTTTGATCTCGAAATATTAATGTATAATAAATAGGTAATAATCAAAAACTTCTTTACCTTTCTTTATTTTATTAAACGCATTGTGACAGCCTTCAAGACCTAACCATATATATATATATATATATATATATATATATATATATATATTCCTTGAAAGGCACGGACTCACTCGGACAGACACACGCTCCTCTGCCATTCTGAAGATGAGATTTTGATCTCGAAATATTAATGTATAATAAATAGGTAATAATCAAAAACTTCTTTACCATTCTTTATTTTATTAAACGCATTGTGACAGCCTTCAAGACCTAACCATATATATATATATATATATATATATATATTCCTTGAAAGGCACGGACTCACTCGGACAGACACACGCTCCTCTGCCATTCTGATGATGAGATTTTGATCTCGAAATATTAATGTATAATAAATAGGTAATAATCAAAAACTTCTTTACCTTTCTTTATTTTATTAAACGCATTGTGACAGCCTTCAAGACCTAACCATATATATATATATATATATATATATATATATATTCCTTGAAAGGCACGGACTCACTCGGACAGACACACGCTCCTCTGCCATTCTGAAGATGAGATTTTGATCTCGAAATATTAATGTATAATAAATAGGTAATAATCAAAAACTTCTTTACCTTTCTTTATTTTATTAAACGCATTGTGACAGCCTTCAAGACCTAACCATATATATATATATATATATATATATATATATATATATATATATATATATATATATATATTCCTTGAAAAGCACGGACTCACTCGGACAGACACACGCTCCTCTGCCATTCTGAAGATGAGATTTTGATCTCGAAATATTAATGTGTAATAAATAGGTAATAATCAAAAACTTCTTTACCATTCTTTATTTTATTAAACGCATTGTGACAGCCTTCAAGACCTAACCATATATATATATATATATATATATATATATATATATATATTCCTTGAAAGGCACGGACTCACTCGGACAGACACACGCTCCTCTGCCATTCTGAAGATGAGATTTTGATCTCGAAATATTAATGTATAATAAATAGGTAATAATCAAAAACTTCTTTACCTTTCTTTATTTTATTAAACGCAATGTGACAGCCTTCAAGACCTAACCATATATATATATATATATATATATATATATATATATTCCTTGAAAGGCACGGACTCACTCGGACAGACACACGCTCCTCTGCCATTCTTAGGATGAGATTTTGATCTCGAAATATTAATGTATAATAAATAGGTAATAATCAAAAACTTCTTTACCTTTCTTTATTTTATTAAACGCATTGTGACAGCCTTCAAGACCTAACCATATATATATATATATATATATATATATTCCTTGAAAGGCACGGACTCACTCGGACAGACACACGCTCCTCTGCCATTCTGAAGATGAGATTTTGATCTCGAAATATTAATGTATAATAAATAGGTAATAATCAAAAACTTCTTTACCTTTCTTTATTTTATTAAACGCATTGTGACAGCCTTCAAGACCTAACCATATATATATATATATATATATATATATATATATATATATATATATTCCTTGAAAGGCACGGACTCACTCGGACAGACACACGCTCCTCTGCCATTCTTAGGATGAGATTTTGATCTCGAAATATTAATGTATAATAAATAGGTAATAATCAAAAACTTCTTTACCTTTCTTTAT
>JBBBDQ010000991.1:5362500-5420000 GCA_037127315.1 Ascarosepion bandense
ATTTTAGAAAAAGATGCCGTTTCTAGTAAGATTCGAACCGGTGTTAGTCTTTCAGTAAGCGCGCCCAGTCTAATGCAGAAGAATTGGCAAACTACTTCGGAAATTATTCTGCCTAGTCAGTCACGGATCGAAAGAGACATGATCGTCTAAGCGTGTGTGGCACTTAATTGACTTATTGGCATTCAGTGTAACGTAATAATAATAAATTATAGGGTTTGAGGATCACGGAATTTTTTCTGCAGAAGGTTGCCATTTGTTTCTGCTGTAGCCTGGTTACCAGCCAAGGCTACCGCAGCGAATATGTCCTGGTATTTTTTGTCTTGGTATTTAATCCATAGCTCTAGGCAGAAGTGATGGATTCATCCTTTTCCCAATTGTATTGTGCCTAAGTAAATGCAACGATTTCAACTGGTATTCTAAATAGGCATTCAGTTATATATATATATATATATATATATATATATACTTAAGGAAGAGGACCACGGTGAATAATGACATTCTATAAAAACAAATAGTTTAAATAATAACACCTAAAAAACAAAGAAAAACAGAAAGAGCAGATATTAAACAAATCCAGAGGTCCGCTTAAAAAAAAAAAAAAAAAAAAAAAAAAACGGATAGAAAAACCTGAGACAAGCCTTTCGTCCGACAAAATTAGTCATGAGTATATGTCGGAAATTTGTTTTACAGTTTATCGTCCTTTACCAACGTTCTTCTCCTTACCTGTGTATTAGCACTTTGTTGCACACACACACACACACACACACACATATATATATATATATATTTAGTGTATCGAGGCAGCAAATAATTTTCTGAATATATATATATATTTAGTTTATCGAGGCAGCAGATAATTTTCTAAGCATATACTGTTAAATATAAGAGACAAGGAATCTCTATTATGTTTAATGATGAGCCATTCTAAACGTCGTATTTTGGCTTTAATTTCGGTTGAAAATAATTTTTTTTTTAAATAAAGATTTTTTAGGCTCATGTGAGCCGAAAGCTTAGAACCAACTTAATAAAAAATTATTCAAATGTTGGAGAATTTTTGTCTTTATTTTCTACTGAAATTAAAGCCAAAATATGACGTTTAGAACGGCTCATGATTAAATATAACAGACTTTCATTGTCTCTTATATTTAACAGTATATGTTTAGAAAAAATATATATATATGAAAAAAAAAAACACCCTATGCCCAAAACTGCTAACCTATTCGCCGTGCAACCATCTAGTTGAAACAAAATTGTTTAAACCGCCATTACTGGAGATGCTCTTTGCATTATCAGTTATCTGTAAAATTAATTCTATTTTCCCGATCGATATGTACATATATATATATATATATATATATATATATATATATATATATATATATATATATATATAGTCAAGATGGCTGCAAATACAGGACTTCTCATGTGTTTGATTATACATCTTTAGAAAACCGTAAGTGACCAAGTTTAAGATTCTTTTTTTCATCCCCGCCATGAAAGCTTCTATTCCAACGCCTTAGGATGAAAAAAGTATGCAGTGTTTGTTACTTGAGACGACAGCCAAATCGGTTCGGAGATAGCAGCCTTCCTAAATGCCAACTAGTCCTTCGGTTTTAAGATAAAAAAAAAAGTGCCTCAGCCCTCTGGCAAGAATGTATTCAGTAATCAAAACTAAAATCTCGAGGATCAGACATTGTCAGAAATATCAGAATTGTTTTTTTCTGCTAGATAATATTATCTCAGATTAAAATGTTCTCACCTGTATGCGTTAAGTAATTTAATTTAGTTAACACATGAATACATATATTTGTGGCACAATTCCGAAAGAGAAATGAGCAAGGGTTGATCGATATTGTCTACACTTCATTGAGAGAATCTTTCTCACTCTAACAATTGACAAAGTCTCTACAAGAACTCTTCATTCGTCATCAAATCCAGACACGTACCAAAATAGTAGATATTCATAGATACAACCTATTTCTTATAAATTTAAAAAGATAGATTGCCTAACTATTCTCTCGTTTTGACTATGGATTCAGTTCCCTTATTTTCCAACATCCCACAAGAAGAGAGAATACCAGCTTGTAAGAATATCTTATGTACCGGTGGTTTTCAGGAACATAAAATACAAGACATCGACGATATTGTAAAATCCAAGTCGGAGGCCCAGTGATGATAACTAAAATGGCTTCCTATTATACGATTATATTTAAGAATTCCATGGAACAAAATATATTGAGTAGTTATCACTTAGAACAATTGATATTTTCACAGATACATAGGCGATATCGTTTTTATGGGAACACATGGTGAGAACATGCTCCATAACTTCAAACAAGACATCAACGAATTTTACAGCACCATCAAATTCGATACTTTCACAAATACATAGGCGATATCATTTTTATGTAGACATATGGTGAGAACATTTGTTTGTTTAATAGATTTGACTTAGCGTCTGCATTTTGTAGTATACCTCTGCGGGAGTTTCGCTCAGATGTAGATTAAAATTTTAGAACGCTAACGACACCTTGAAATTATTCAGAAAGCCAAAATTAGGGGTAGAAAAATATATATTATCACCCCACAAAGTCAGAGATCAGCTTGGGTATTGATAATAATATTTATTATAAAGTGTCAAATAAAGTAAATTACTTAACGCACAGATGTGTGAACATTTTAATCTGAGATAATTATATTAGCCAGTAAAAAAAACAAACAATGCTGACATCTCATATGTTAGGATCCTGAAAGCCACATGTACATAAGATATTCTTACACAAGGTTGAGGAGACTGAGAATCTAGAAACCCAATTATTTTTTCAAGTATATATCTATTTACAGTACTAGCAGTATAGCCCGGCGTTACTCAGGTGTAATGAAAGCTTTAAAACTAATCCATGGTCCTGCAGCTCTGACCCTTTAGACGTTGGCACGAAAGTCTAAAAAGCAATAGTTGTTTCCAGTTAAAGAGAAACCGTAGACTGAAAGAAAAATGACCGGTTGTAAGTCAAATTTTAATTTCTTGGTATCGATATCAAATAAGTTTTTTTCGTCGTAAACTGAATTTTGATGGCTAAATAAGTCCTCTGAGTAAATGGTATCATGGCTGAGACTAAGAACTACAATTATGCCTACTTAGAGACAAACCCGAAGCAAAAACTAAAATAAAAGGGCTGAAAAACATAGAGACAGATAAACAGACACACACACAAACATTTTGCCTTTTATATATATTTTCTGCACTATTGTAAGAACTGCAATCTTGAAACTTCTGAATATCGTTTCTTATGTATTTGTCTATGAGAGTGTCAAATTTGATTAAAATCGGATCGCTCCTTCTATAACCCGATTTTTTCGATTATCGATTTTCGATAAATTTCGTGGGTACCGCGACACAAAATCTAGCGAAGAACACTCGCAGACGCTTATAGTACAACTGTGTAAATTTTCAAGAAAATCGGTTCAGCTGTTTTGGATTCTATAGGTAACGGACACACACACACATGCACACAGAGACAAAGTTCCATTTATAAATAAGTTTAGATAGGTATTTACACTTTCGAACTATTGTTCTAATCTTCATTGGCATATTCACGAAATTTTGATGTTTGTACGCTCCGGCGATCTTCAGATATATTTGTTGGAATTTAAAACTGAACCATTTATTTAGTTCACTGTGGTAGGTTACTCTAATTTTATGTGCCATGCCCTTGCATATCTCTATAAGGGGAAATGAATTCTGTGGATAAAAGAGTTGCTTAGTTGATTAAAAGGATTCGATCCAAAGTGCTGCATGTTCGATACCTGAACAAACACTTGGAAAGCTGAGTTATCAAGAGCAATTAAGTAAAAATGAGATCTTGAAAGACATGACACACGGAATTAGAACCGTTTCTGCCTGTAGACTAAATAAAGTATTAAGTTCGAACTGCCAAAAATATTACCTGAAGAAGGCCAGAGTAATCATAACGAGAACAACAGCCGAAACAGCGTAAGTAGTACAAGTAGTTTAAATACCTTATCTCAGAAATATAGATATACAGGGTCTCCATAAAGTTCGTGTGCACTTTAAAAAAATTATAACTTTATTTGTATTTATGATAGAATTAATTTGTAAAAAGAATTAGAAAGAAGTAAATCAATCTGTTTTTAAGGTTTAATTGAAATTTTATTTAAGTTTTCAAATATCCTCCATCATTATCAATACAAAGGGTTATACGATTTTGCAGTTCACGGAAAACATTTGCCAATTGATTAACGGTAATGCCTGAAATCACATTAGCTTTCAAATCTTTTAATGAAATAGGTTTGGTTGGATACACAATTCTTTTCACATGACCCCATAAGCAAATCTAATGGATCAAATCTGGCGAAGGTGGAGGCTAATAAAATGGACCACCCCTTCAGATCCATCTGTTAAAAATTCCTGATTTAGAAATTGTCTAATACAGAGCAAAGGAACAAGGAACTCCATCTTGTTGAAACACTGTATTATCTTTCAAGTTTACAGATTATTTCTATCACAAATACAAATGTAGTTATAAATTTTAAAAATGCACACGGACTTTATCGACATCCTGTATGTTCAATTAAATCTGAAGCAGGTGGTCTGAGTGTCACAGAATTTATTCTTCCGCATTTTTTGTATCATCGATCACAGTTTTGTCAAATTATCTAAACAGAAAATTTCATCTTTATTTTACTGAAAAATATTTTTACCTGTTTTTCTTTTTTAGATATTTTAACGGAAATTTTTCTCACTAATGTTTGAATGGAAGACTACATTGGAGCGTCCAACATTTTTTTTCCAGCGACGCCAAATGAGAAGTCATTCAGTTTGAGGATGAAACGGTCAAAGTCTGCACCGGAAGTCTCCAAATGACAGAATGATATCAGCGTCGGTGTCATTTGAGAAATGGACGTTGATTTAAAATAATTGTATCGCTGGCTATGTGTGTTTTTATTAGATAATATCGTGTGTAGTCAGTTCTATCGGAAACAAATGAATTTAGCCATCTAGCATATAATTTTCGTCTTTAGAAATTTTTTCTATATTTACGTTGGGGTGACTACGCATGTGCAGAAACGAATGAGAGACACAGGGAATTTGAAATTTAAATAATTTTTTTGCATATGAGTTTTGGGCATATAATCCAGCTGATTTAATTTAGATTATTTTTTCTTTTTCTTTATGTTTTCATCACTCTTGTTATTATCTATATCTATAAAAGTGACGATGGTGGACATTATGTAAGTATTTGTTTGTTTGATAGATTCGATTTAGCGTCTTCATCTTGTGGTCTAGCTCGACGAGAGTTGCGCTCAAATTTAGATAAAAATTTTAGAACTCTAACGACACCTTGAAATTTTTCAGAAAGCCAAAATTAGGAGTAGAAAAATATATATTATCACCCTACAAACATTGTTATCTATATCTATAAAAGTGACGAGGGTGGACATTGTGTAAGTATTTGTTTGTTTGATGGATTCGACTTAGCGTCTGCATTTTGCGGTCTAGCTCGACGGGAGTTGCGCTCAGACGTAGATCAAAATTTTAGAACGCTAGCATCACATTGAAATTTTTCAGAAAGCCAAAATTAGGAGCAGAAAAATATATATTATCACAGCACAAAATCAGGAATCAGTTTATGTATTGATTATAATATAGAATCGCTCACCACACTTTATATTATCTATATCTAAATATGCTGTCCCTCCTTATTCCACCCTAATCCAATAGGGACATTCTACATTGTTATCTAAACTTATTTATAAATGGAACTTTGTCTCTGTGTGTTTATGTGTGTGTGTCTATGTGTGTCTGTGTGTCTGTTACCTATAGAATCCAAAACAGCTGAACCGATTTCCTTGAAAATTTACACAGTTGTACTATGAGCGTCTGCGAGTGTTCTTAGCTAAGTTTTGTGTCGAGGTACCCCTGATAAATATCGAAAATCGATAATCGAAAAAATCGAGTTATAGAAGGAGTGGTCAGATTTTAATCAAATTTGATAAAGTCAGACAAAGACATAAGAAACGATATTCAGAAGTTTCAAGGCGGCAGTTCTTACAATAGTGCAGAAAAACGCTAATATATATATATATATATATATATATATATATATATATATATATATATAAGGCAAAATGTTTGTTTGTGTGTTTGTTTATCTGTCTGTTTGTCCTTTATACAAATCCACAATTTCTATCCGATTCTCACCAAACTTCACACAAATATTCTTGAGGCTGAGTCTGAGCTCCAGGACCATGGATTGGTTTTAAAGATTTCATTACACCCGAGCAATGTCGGGCTATACTCCTGGTTACAATATATTTTGCGTCTAGTTTCTGAAACATTTCACCTTTCTTGGCAGATCTGTTACCTGAAAAATAAACAGCCTGCATACACAAACCTAAGTCGCAATTTGCAGGTGAAATATGCGTAAAGGCCGACGCTGGTTGGAATCGTCATAGGGCTTATTGTTTTTTAATAAGTTCCTTGATATATAGGCTTTAAAATAAAATGGAGCATCGATTCAAATACAGGTATCCATTAAACTAACGCTTGATGTAATAAAAAAATATTTCGGATTAAAAATAAAATCTGTTAGTTCTATCGAAATGGCTTCATTTATATTTCGGATACGAATATCAGTGATAGAGCGAATGCAAATATAAAAATGGACATTGAAGTCAACACTCAGAGGCAGTAGTCTGTTTTATACTAACGCAATCGTCAGATCTGATATAACACCCATAACCCACGGCTAGAGTCGCCGAATGACGCCATTTTGGTCGGGTTTCAATCGTGGGTAAAAATGCAATCGGAGTCTAACCGTACTGATGAGCTGTGATACGGCGAAACAGATCTGTCTGCGGATGACAATATATATATATATATTTAGTACACTAAATCTAAAAATGAGCCAACACCGACCGCAGTTTCACACACACACACACACACACACACACACACACACACACACACACATATATATATATACATGGTTAAATAAAATAAAGACAAGAGGGACACTGTATTTTAAATCGCCTACGCGTTTCGTCCTGTGATGGACTTTATCAAGGCAAAATGACGAAATGAGCTTTATTCTAAATTACGTATCTATAAACAAACAGTGTTGGCAACCACAAAGACGCTCACAAATCATTTCAAAAGATTAACAGAATATTTTAGTTTTTAGAATTCCTTTATGTGTAGTGCAAAGTCACGAGATATTAAAATAAAATGTTTGTTTATAGATACGTAATTTAGAATAAAGCTCATTTCGTCATTTTGCCTTGATAAAGTCCATCACAGGACGAAACGCGTAGGCGATTTAAAATACAGTGTTCCTTTTGTCTTTATTTTATTTTACCATCCTCTCTTTAATCTCAGATCATAACTGAGTATATTTTTACACAAAGACACACACACACACACACACACACACATATATATATATATATATATATATATATATATATATATATCAGTTGAATATACGGATCAAAATTTGACAAAATGATAGCATAAATAAAAAAGAACAAACAGGACACGTACCTCAAACTGACATGTTTCACTTTTATTAAAACTTCTTAAGAGACCGAGAGAAAAATGAAAAAAGAAAAACAACAACAAACAGACAGTATAATGGTAGGTTAAGCATTTGGTGCCAGTTTTTGTTGGTCAGATATGTGCCACATGTATTAAAACAATAGATAATTTTTTCAAATCTACTTCAGTGGAATATTTTAGATGGTGAAGTGTATAAGTGTATATGCATGTATATAGTGAAACACTTTCTCTTTAGGTGTATGTTGGACACTTCTTCAATGTGCCTTGTGTTTTCAGGACGTAGGCGATCATGGCCTTCCACGTCTCCCTATCCCTGGTGGCTCTTAGCACGCTTTCTCCTGTAATATCTCGCAGCCCCCGTTCTATCAACCTCCTGCTCAGGCCTTTTAAATAAGTTATCAGCTGCTATGCTCTGTCTATTTTCCCCTCTATCTGGCCTGTTAGTATCAGGTTCTCCAAGCCCTCTTTTTTCATTGCATGTCCAATGTAACTTTAGATATCTCTTCCTGATGCTCAATATTAATTTCCTTTTCGTTTCCATTTATTCCAACACCACGTAATTGCTCATATGCTCAATCCATGATATCCGCAGCATCCTTCTGTAGAACCACATCTCAGTTGCTTCAAGTTTTCCCTTCATCTTTGATGATATTGTCCAGCATTCCCTGCCATATTGAAGAACTGACAACACGTAGCAATCTAGTACTCTCTTCTTTGTTTCTAGTGAATTCTTTTTTCTTAACAATTTCTAAAATAGGATTATATTTAATTTAAAATGTAATTAATGTTTTTAATGTAAAATATTGCACAGCATTTTATTTCTCTCCCCCACCAAAAATAAAAAAAAAATTAAAAAAATAAAAACACGTGCTTCGTATATCTCTGGTTCTGTGTCGGTAAAGTAAAGATTCTCTAGAGTTAGCCAAATCAGGTCAAAAGATTTGTCTTTGCAAAACTACGAAAATTCAAAGAAAATTTCATGCTTTTGTTTACTGGTAACCAATGCTAATCTTTAATTTTGCAGACACAGGTTCTTATGTAGTATAGACTAGCTAAAAAAAATAATGTTAATATATGTGTATATGTGTTTGAGCTTATTACTACATGTGTCAAGTATATTAACGTAATGAATATCTATATATATGAAAGTCAAGATGTGTGTGTGTGTGTGTGTGTGTGTGTGTGTGTGTGTGTGTGTGTGTGTGTGTGTGTCTTTCTGTTTGTTTGTACGGCCTTTATAGAAATCCACAATTTTTCCTCGATTCTCACACAAATATTCTTTATCACACATTCTTTAGGCTTTCATCCAGGTCATAGGCTACTTATTTTTTTCGAATTCCCACCGATATCTATATATATAAAAGGCAAGGTGTGTGTGTGTGTGTGTGTGTGTGTGTGTGTGTGTGTGTGTGTGTGTGTGTGTGTGTGTGTGTGTGTGTGTGTGTGTGTGTGTCCTTTATACAACTCGACAATTTTTATCCGATTTTCACTAAACTTTACTCAAATATTCTTTAGGCTTCCGGTCAAGTCATGGGCTACTTATTTCTTCCGATTACCCCTCGATATATATATATATATATATATAAGATTCAAGGTGTGTGTGTGTGTGTGTGTGTGTGTGTGCGTGTCCTTTATACAAATCCACAATTTTTATCCGATTCTCACCAAACTTCACACAAATATTCTTTAGGCTTCCTGTCTGGTCATGGTGTATTATTTTTTTTTTCATTTTCTTCCCGATGTTTATATAAATAGAATGCAAGATGTTTGTGTGTGTTTTCTTTATACAAATCCACAATTTTTATCCTATTCTCACCACACTTTACTTTTTATTTTTTTTTATTTTTTTTATTTTTTATCCTTCCGGTCAGGTCATGGGCTACTTATTTTTTTCCGATTTACATCCACGATACCTATAAATATATATATAAAGCGATATGCTTGTGTTTGTGAATTACTGTCTGTCTGTCTGTCTGTCTGTCTATATGTCCTTTATACACATCCACAATTTTGATTCGATTCTCACTAAACTTCACACAAATATTCTTTAGCTATGCGTTCAATTCATAGGCTACTTATTTTTTTCGATTTCGCCACGATATCGGAAATCGATACCCCAATATCCTATCAGGTCTGATCAAGAACAGGTTTTCAGCCCTTTTGTTTTTGTTTTTGCTTCGGGTTTTGCTCTAGGTAGGTATAATTGTAGTTCTTAGTCTGAGCCATACCATTTACTCAGAGGACTTATTTAGCCTTCAAAATTCAGTTTGCGACGGAAAACGTTTTGAACATAGATTCCGGAATTCAAAATTTGATTTACATCTATTCATTTTTCTTTCAATCTACGGTTTCGCTTTTGGAACCAACTATTGCTTTTTAGTCTTTCGTGCCAATGTCCAAAGAGTCTGAGCTCCAGGACCGTGGATTCATTTTAAAGCTTTCATTACACCCGAGCAACGCCGGGTTATACTGCTAGTATCTAAATATATGCGTGAGGTAAAGTGTGTGATAATATATGTATGTGTTTATGTAGAAACACATACACATACTATCACACTATAATATATCTCTCTTGGTGTATGGTTGACGGTAACGTTAGTTAATATAAGTGTATATGTTAATTTGGGTAAGGAAAATATATACAAGTTATAAAGGAGCCCACCAAATGGTCGGAATCTTTCAAATTTATTCATATATTAATGATGACAAAAACCACTGGGATAGATTCATAGAAACAACCTCCATCAAAAGATTAATAATAGCTTACTAAGAAAGAACGGTCCGAACAAATAATGACATAATCAAGCAAACTGACAAAAGTAGATTAATCACCATTATGGGCAAAAATATATCGCAGAAACACAGTCAGTAAGTTAAGCGCCATACGTGATACACGCTTTGGGCGATCATGTCTCGAAAGAGCTTAATGTTGCTTAACTTTGGTGATCGAACGGGAACCGGTGTATTCAACACGATATAGCTGTAGACCATGAATTTCATAGTACTATCAAATTTACAATTAAATATTCAGATACTTTTATTTTTGGATGTACTTTCGGTATAAAATCTTGTTTTACTTTTGTTCGTGAGTGACGCAATTTTTATAAGAGTTTTTTCGGCAAACATAACAGTACGCAAGTCACTATTTTGCCGGTGAAAACATAAATTTCAAAATTCTTGCAAACGTTAAATAATAGTTGGATTTTGATGAAAATATCACGGCTTATTCATAAATGTCTGAAATCATTTCTGAAATAATTATTTTAAAAAGATCTTGCTAAAAATACGTTTTTACACATGTTGCCTTCCACCATGTTATATAATTCCATTCTCTGTTAATAGATTGTAAAATGATGTTCAAAGAAAGTTTTATATTTTAATTTTTATTTAAAAAAATAATCTTCAAACGTAAGGCTATAAAGCTAAGCTAAATAAATTCTATAAAATATTAGATAACTGATGAAAATATTGTGTTAAATTTTCAATTTGACTATATAGTTAAAAACCTGAAATGTATAGAAATTCGCGAGAGTTCGCCCATAAACCTAATATTAATTACTATTATTAATATTGTTAAAATTATTAATATTAATGAGCTGTGATACAGCGAAACAGATTTGTCTGCGGATGACTATATATATGTGTGTATATATATATATTGTCATCCGCAGACAGATATGTATCACAGCTCATCAGCACGGTTAGACTCCGATTGCTTTTTTACCCAGGATTGAAACCCGACCGAAAGGGCGTCAGTCGGCGACTCTACCCCTGGTCTATGGGCGTTCGGTGGAAGTAGGCAGACTTTTTAGCGC
This sequence comes from Ascarosepion bandense, assembly GCA_037127315.1. Lineage (NCBI taxonomy): Eukaryota > Metazoa > Mollusca > Cephalopoda > Sepiida > Sepiidae > Ascarosepion > Ascarosepion bandense. Next base: position 5,373,895 of record JBBBDQ010000991.1, read on the forward strand.
ATATCATTATACGCGCCCAATACTATAGTCGTCCGCAGACAGATCCGTTTCGCTGTATTACAGCTCATCTGTACGGCTTAGACTCCGGTCGCTTCCTAACCCAGGATTGAAACCCGACCGGATTGGCGTCAGTCGGCGATTCTACCCCTAGGCCACGAGCATCATGTAGAAGAAAGCCGGCTTTTTAGTGCGTATAAACACGCCCAATAGCTAGTGTGCTCCAATTCATTATCGAATGAGCAGTGCGTAAATGCCGGGGTAGCTACTGTTTACAAAGTCTACCACTCGTCCAGAGTGCTCAATCAGGGTGTGAGAGCGTATATATATATATATATATATATTATTGACGTAATCGATCAGTAAGACATCTGCAGTGTGCTTTGTAGGCTTTAAATTTAATTGTTCTCATATTTGTCGAAATGTGGACATTCGAAGACAGCAAGAGGATAATTTTGTGTCTATGATAATGTCTATGATAATGTCTTATAATGTCTATGATAATGTCGTATAATGTCTATGATAATGTCTTACAACAATAATCGTTGTAATAGTGGCAACACTATTTCCAGTGAATTAAAATATATTGAAAATTCTTCATCAACATTGAAATACGAAAATATATTTTTGGCTCCATTCTTTTTTGCACACATTCATATATAAACATTTCTACAAATGCTTTCATGCAGCTTCATAGGAAAAAATCTACTCACGTCTGGAATTCTCAAGCACCATCAATCACAGAGAAATCTTCTTTTACGAACTTAATATTATTTGATTATGGAATTTTTAAAATTTATAATTTGCTGAATTTGTTTTTTCTTGATCAAACATTCGTTGTGCTGTTTGTACTGTTTCAAATAAAATCGATTGATGCTGCTTCTGATGTAGTTGGTTAATTTCTGCTAAATTGCGAAAAAAAAACAAAAAAACAAATTCATGTCCAATATTTTCGATAACAGCTTTTTAAAATTTTACATTAAAGATAAATACATTTATTAAAAAACGAAATAGTGTTCTTCAACTCTTAAAATTTTCATTTTGTCTATTTCATAATTTCTTTTATTCGTCTGAGTGAAAGATGCATATGAAAATAGATAATGCGGCAGAAATATCTCCGACATGTAGCACCTGAAAATGTGGTAATATATCTGTAAATATTGGTGTCTATGTCTATAGAACGACTGCATGAAACTCCGAGTTGTTCTATAGACGTAGGATAATACGAATACATATATATATATATATATATATTACAGAAATTAACCAAACTTGGTTATAGACCTCTTCAAAGACATTTTACACAAATCATTTGAAATGAATTGTTTGAACATTATTTTTTATCGATACTCGTATTTAAGTAGATATTCTGTTTTTTAATTAAACAGTATTATATATTTATATCGACTAATTATTTACGATAATTTTTTATGACGAAAATGTGTGCCATTCGGCAGGATTCGAACCTTTGACCCCTATCTACATAGGGGAAGCAACCATTTGATCTGGCAACGTGTTAGACCGCTCGACCACGAATGGCCTCCAGCTTAAACGAGGTTTTAATCAAACCTATATAACACAATTTTCGATTCATCGTAACAACCATATCTGCTCTGAAATGTATCGTAATGTCAACAACTGTAAACATGTTACGGAAATTAACGAATTTTAACGAAACATGGTTATAAGCAACCGACAATTTTGAAATGAATTTTTTAAAATTATTTTTTATCGATACTCTTATTTAAGTAGATATTCCGTTTTTAATTAAACATTATTATATATTTATATCTACCGGCCTTATTATTTACGATAAATTTTTATTACAAAAATGTGTGCCATTCGGCAGGATTCAAATCTGCGACACCTATCTACATAGAGGAAGCTACAATTGGATCTTGCAACGTCTTAGACCGCTCGAAAATTGTGTTATATTCGTGGTCGAGCGGTCTAAGACGTTGCCAGATCAAATGATAGCTACTCCTATATAGATAGGGGTCGCAGGTTCGAATCCTGCCGACTGGCACACATTTTCGTAATAAAATATTATCGTACATAGTCAGGCCAGATGATATAAATATATTATAGCGGGATATCTTATTTTCTTTTATTCTTTTTCTAGTTGTAGTAGGATACCGTTATAGTGGAGGGTAATTGTATACCGTTGTAGGTTAACAGAATTTGGCCTTGTGGGAAGATAGCCCAATATCATTCATAAAATGATTATAAAATCAAGAAAGGAAATTTGAGTATAAAATAACATTTATATATACACATTTCAATTAATGTTTTTTACAATTAAAATAATACTTGAAATAAAAGTCCAACGGAGGTTAGAATGTTCATTGAAAATATAATGCTGAAAAAGATAAAAGGCTTAGGAGTGTGGAAGCGTCTTGTAGGTAAGCGGATGTTCATTTTGAAGTCGACGCTTCTAAGGTCAGTAAGTCAGTAAGTTGGTTTGTGTGGAATGTCTTTGAAGAGGTCAATAAATGCTTTTGAGACAGGGAGAAAGAAAGAGGTCAGTATAGCAGCCGCTCAACTTAATTCAAGGGGAGGCACTGATAACTCTATCCTATCACCGTCTGTCTAACGATGCTTTTTATCTCCGCTTTTTATATCTGCCTTTTGGATCAAAAGCAGCTCCTTTTTGGTTTCCGGTTCTTGTCAAAAGGGATTGGTAGTGAATTTTTGTGGGACTATCTATGGGTTAGTTTGGTTTGTTGTAGTTTTATTTTTGCGTTCGTTGTCATTTTGAATTTATCTTACCGAGAAATATTCATATTTAGTTGAAAGTCCTAATTCTTTGTGTGTGTGGGGGGGGGGAATAGTCCTGGGGAGGTTAGTTCTGATTTGTTGAAGTGGAAATTTGATATTTGGTTAATTTTTATTTTTCAACCGGAACATCTGCGCAAACTCGGATGCGCGACGACGAGTTTTGTTCATTCGCTTTCGGGTCGGCATTGAACCAACATCCGGTCTCGCTTTGGTTCGGTCGGTATCATCACAATATAATACTGTTTAATTAAAAAATAGAATATCTACTTAAATACGAGTATCGATAAAAAATGTTGTTCAAACAATTAATTTCATATATAGAGAGAGAAAACTGAAAACATAAAGGGAAAGAAGAAGAGGGAAAAAGGCAAAAAGAGAAAACGAAAGGACAAAGAGATACAATAAAAAAAATAAACAGTATCCAGAGAAATAAATGTTAACTCCATGCATCGAAACAGCGTCTCTAACACCCGTCTGCTTTCTTAGTAAAACATGACGTGGAAGATTTATAATATGATTCAACCCTTCTTTCTGCAAGTTATCCTTGTAAACATAGATAAATACTTTTGAAATTTAGTTAGCAAACACCTTCACCAACACCACCCCTTAAGTAATTTATTCAATAGAAAAACTCTTAAAATTAGTTATTCTACCACGAAAAACATGCAAAACATAATTAATTCACATAATGATAAATTACTTAGAGACATCTATAGCAAACCATTGAAAAACAAATTTTCCTGTAATTGCGTCAATGAAACAAATTGTCCCGTTGATGGCAGGTGTAATTCCGAAAAAAATGTCCATGAAGCCACTATTTGTCCAATGGAGGACACTAGCAATAAAACATTTCATATAGGGATGTCTGAAGGTAGTTGGAAACAACTACAGACACTTTTTTCCAACGGGATTTTTGATAACCAAGTATTGTACCATTTGGGTCTGACGAACCACAATATACGGTGAAATATATGTATTACCCATTGTAAAACTAAAATCATTTATATATATATATATATTTATATATATATATTCTATTTGTAAATGAGGTATTACGCTACCTAGGTTTCTACAATTAGTGGTGTCTTTAAGTGATTTTCAGTAACAATAATAATAACAATAGTTATTGAAAATCGCCCGATGACACCACTCGTGGTAGAAACCTAGGTTGCGTAATAACTCGTTTTCAAATAGAAAATATTCAAAGGTTCTACAATATAATTGTATTGAACAATTTTTAAGACAAATGTGCACTGGTCTATTCTTATTATGACCAGAAACTAAGTAATTAAACAATATATATATATATATATATATATATATATATATATATATATATATATATGTTCCCAGAAAGGATAGTGCATATATGTAAAATCCCCAAAACCAGATCCTATTAATATTAATTTTATCAATATGACAAATGATCGAGTTGGGGGGGCTCGATGTAAATAGTATTACCTATTTACAGAGCTAAATATGTATATTATATCAATAAAAATCCGAAATTTATTTCGTTGAATAGTTATTTCAAAGAGAAAAATCTCACAAGTTTTTGCGATGTAGGAATTAATATATATATATATATATATATATATATATATATATATATATATATATATATATAAATGGATTAATACTACCTGCTCCTTTTTGTTTGTTAATTTTTATTATGCCGCCGCGTTCTGATATGACAAATAACCCGTCTATTTTAATTGCTACTTTAAAAGTAGTTAATGCTAGTATATAAAGTTAGTTTATTTCTTTATGAATATAGATACTTGTAAAATCGATTAAATATGAGCTAATGTATTTATAGTTTGAATAAATATCTTGCATTTTGAATAAATGGATATGATATTCATGTATATGGAATTTACCCTATTCCCCCACTGGAGCGGGATGTGACACAAGGTCTTTATATTAGGTGGGGTTTCGACCGGGTACAGACGTTCACAGGGACAAAATTCCCCAGTCCCCTCAACCGACGAGCACCTGTTCCACTCCTCTGCTGCAATGGGGTGGCGCGGCCGCGAGACAATTTTCCTCTGTCTGTGTAATTTTTCTCAGAAGCATCTCTGTCCTAGCGGACGGAGTTGCAACTGAGCCGCACTCTGTCTTCGAGGACAGAGACGCAACTGAGAGATGATTTGGTACCCACCCGAAAAATGTGACGGGTAAATATATGTACTTATATTTTTAATAAATGGACTCAAGTATAGTGATTCCTATCTTATTTCACATTGGCGTAATGAGTTCCATGAAATTGTTTTGTTGCATTGCTGAGCAACTCCCTCCGTAGATTTTGATTGCGTGTCTGTGTCTGAATCTTCATGAAAGACCTTCAACGAAAAACTCAAGAGACGTTGTTTGTCGACTTTTTCACAGTTTGCCTCTTCATGTTTTTCTTATGGTGGCACCTTTACTGATGGTTTTGGAAAGATATGAAAAAAATTATTTTTACGATGGTTTTAAGTATACTTTCAATAAATTTAATTGTTCTTAATTTATGATTCAATTAAAATTACTCCTTTGTAGAAAAAAGGGTTTTATAGTTTGAATAATATTAGAAGCAAATTGAATAGTCTTACAATAAAAGAAGTCTTCCCCTTTTTTAAAGGTCAGTTTACTTTTCAATTGGGGAAGAAAGCCGCTATTTTTGCAGACTAACATTTTCATTTTGTCTTTGATCTTAACAATTGAAGCTTTTGATCAGTGTACTCACCGGCCTTCATTGTGTGTGTGTGTTTTTTTTTTAATCGTATCACCCCGAGCAAGACGATAACGCCACTGATGTACATAAGAGTAAAAAGATTATATAGGAAGAAAGTGAAGAGAAAGACGAACCAGTTAGAAAAGAGCAAGAGAAGGTTGGAAATACAGGTGTGATGACAATTGCAAAGGTGGAGAAAAAGGGAAAATACACAGGGTGGTGTAGAAGGAACTAGAGTCAAGTGGTTAAGAGATGAGTATTGACATTGCATTTAAATTCCTGGAGGTTGTAGCCGTCAGGAAAGCAAGAATATGGAAGCGAGTTCCACAGGCGAGAAGTGCGAGAAACGAATCTGAAGAAATAGAACTGTCATCTGCATTTGGTCGATCTAACTGTGCATGAGTGAGACCCTGTTGCCAGTCTGTTTGCTCGAGTAAACACCTGTTGCAGGGGCACCAGTGACTTGAATTCGTTGGAACGGGGAGCCATGAAAGTATTTAAGGAACAGACAGAGGGAAGTAACATCTCGTTGGTTGGGAAGTGGCTGGAGTCGAGCCGCCAAGTCAGTACCTATCACATTACTGATTCTCCTTTGGAGCTAGTAAAAATCACAGAGATGAACAGGCGCCCCCGCTGTTCATCTCAGTATTATTTTCCCAAGAGGATTCGCGCGTTAGTGAATTAAACGAATTCAACGGGAATTCGAACTCCGCTCTCCGATTTCTCGTTAGGAGAAATATCTACTGCACCACAACGACAGCCCGAAATTAGAGAGACAGCACATACTACACTTTGATCCATGGTGGAATGCTGTAATGCAACACTGGTATTTAACAATCTTTTCACTGTAGTTGGGTATCACGTGGGGTCAGTTTAATATATTATTTCCCATAAGTAATAATAATTATCTAGTCATGGGCGGAGCAAGTGTGCAATGATAAGGTGTTGGAAAGGATGCAAACGAGAAGAAAACTCATACTATTTATCAGGAAGAGACAAATGAGGTTCCTCGGACAGGTAACGAGGAAGGAAGGTCTGGAGAATTTAATACTCACAGGTCAGATGAAAGGAAGGTGAGACAGGGGAAAGCAGCGCAACACATACTTGATAGGCCTGAGCAAATGTATGGGGTTTGGGAGAGATACCAAGAGAAAAAATATTGAGAATGACAAAAGACAGAGCCAAGTGGAAGTCCATGATCGCCTACGCCCTGAAAGGCCACGGCACATGAAGAAGACATGGCGAACATTTATACGCTGGCATCGGTATCCAGAAACCCTTTAAAAAAAAGGAAGGTGCTCTTGCAGGGTTTGTATTCCTTCGCAAGTTTAAGAAGTAAACAGAACAGATACTACATTTTAATGTCAGTACGAAATCCTGGGAGAACGTATTTAAGAAAAGCAGAATATCAGACTCACACACTTGGTAGACAGAGTTATATCAGCGCAAACTAGTAAAGAATGTATAAAACTTGACAAACAAACAAAAATATCAGGTCACACGTACGACCAATATTTCCGAATTCTATTTATTGTCACTGAATGCAATAAAAAAAAATTGATAACGACGAGAGGAAATAGAATTAGCTTTAATTACAACCAGACATTTAATTAAATCCTTCAATCAGAAATTAGTTTTTCTTTCTTTTCTGTAATTTTTTCATATGTCGATAAATGATTTGAAGAGAGTAAATGTTTACAAAATATTTAGAATTCATAGATAACAAGAAATGCCCGTAAAATTTCGACGGATTTCTATTGGAAATCTAATTTTGTAGTTAATGAGTGAGTAAAGTCATGATGAGTTCGACGACAATAAAATTATCCGTAGGAATGTGCGTATCGCATCATCAAATACTTAAGCTTTAAAACTCTAATAAATTATTGCAATAATAATCAGGACGTAGGCGATCATGGCCTTCGGCGTCTCCCTATACCTGGTGGCTCTTAGCACGATTTCTCCTGAAACAATCCCCGTTCTCTCATGCCCAGAGGTAGAATCACCGACTGACGCCAATTCGGTCGGGTTTCAATCCTGGGTTAAAAAGCAATCGGAGTCTAACCGTACTGATGAGCTGTGATACAAACTGTTCTCTCTATGGCAGGAGTACACCCAGTCGAGTCCATTATCATATACAAAGGGGAGATCCCACAACACATAGAAACCTCAGTTAAATCTGACAAAATCACTTGCTAAAAATTGCCTGATCTGTAGACTGTAAAATTATTTGGAAATTAAACGTTCACTCATAAAATTATCGATTTTTATTGTGAGTCACGTTTTATATTCAATTTATTATCGCTTTTTCCCTTTAAGTGTTTAACTCATCTTCAACTTGTCACATTCAGGCAATATATTTTCTCATCGTCTTTATTCTTGCCTGTTAATGATTTATTCAAATTCTATTCTCCTTTGTTTATTGATTTACATTCAGACGTGACGTTTTTTGATGACGACCCTTTACGTTTGTTGGCTCATTTACAGTTCCTCTCCTTACTGCAGGCTGAAAGCTGGCAAGTGATAATGACTTTCTTCTTTAACCACACGTTTGCACGAGACTTGACTTCACGCAAGCACTTGAATCATCATTGATTATGTCAACGTCCCTGTAGACAAAATAAGAAAAAAAGGGTAAATGTTAATTGCTTGACTCGGTTTCTAACAAAGAGTAATTAATCAGATCACAATTGGACAGTTAGACGCTTTGAAAAATTAGGTAATAATTGTCTTTTTTGAACACATATGTGTGCGTGGACTACACTGTGGGTTAACTGGTATCTAGCTTGTCTCTCTAGGTCACTTAAATATTGAATAGTGAGTTTAGTACTCACCTGGTTCACTTTAATTTCGGCCTTAGTTTACGCGTCGGCATTAGTTTATTTGTATGTCGCAATGTAACACATGGATTGTTTTTAATATGAGGTAAGCACATCCGCTTTTAAGAGATAAAACAAAAATCAACGATATAGGCTTTAGGATAATATTCCAGAAAAAAAGCGACCAAAATACAATAGATTGCTGTATGTAACGAAAAAAAAACAAAAAAAAATCTCCTTATTAATGAGCAAGAAGAATAAAAGAACAGAACTTTAGAAAACAGAAAATGATTGATGTGTATATTATTTACATAATTCGGACTTCTGTTCTCATCTTTGTTGCAATTTGAACGAGGTTTCGGTCGTTGTACTTTCCGGCCTTCTTCAGGTGTTAGGAATTTTGAACCGAACCCTTTATTCCGATCACTGGGATATATGAACTCCATTCCTTGCAGAAACATTCGATTGGAAGTAATGAGTTATCTCCCTCTAACCCTGCAAGCAGTGGTGAAAAAATAACTTGCAGGGTTAGAGGTAGATAACTCAAGGCTTTCAGTTGAGTCTTTCCGCAATGAATGGAGTTCATATATCCCAGTAAATGTAATAAAGGGTTTGGTTCGAAATTCTTATCACTTGAAAAAGGCCGGCGTGTACAACGGCCAAAACGTCTTACAAATGGCAACAAAGATTAGGACAACAGTCCGAATAATTTAAACACTATCGACAAAAATTTTATCTATAACATCAACAATACTGTGAGGATTTAAACACGTTGACGTCTGTTGCAAAAAAAGATTCTCAGTAGCAAATTTGTTATAGCAAATACTGAGGAAAGTTAGCACAACAGGAAAAATTACAATTATTCATATTCTGTGACTTAATCTTTTTCTCTTTTCTGTGTATTTCCTGCATTACTAAAGAAATTGGCGACATATGACTTTTGTATTTTCTTAAACATGAAATTATCTTCCATGTGCTGCGTCTTTTCAGGGTGTTTCGTGGTCATGGGTATCCACAATTTCCTGGTTTATTTTTTGTAGCTCTGAGTAAATTTTATTCTTTTGCAATCTCTTCTAAACTTTATTCCGTCAACAATTTACACAAAAAGTACATCAGAAGTTTCTTTTCTCTGGTCATCTTGTCTTCATTCTGTTCTGTGAGTATAAGATTTTCCAATCCCTCTTTCCTGATTATGCGATCTGTCTCTTTCTAATGTGAAGTATGTTCTTTTTGTTTCTATTTTCGTTAAAACTGTTTAATCCATTGTATTCCCAGCATCCTTCTGTAGATACATACTTTTGTTGTTTCAAGTCTCCCCATCTGTGAAGAGATCGATCAGCATTCATTGCTGTATGAGAGAACTGATATTACATAACTGCTCAGTATTGTTATTTTTATTTCTAACAACATTTTTTTTATTTTGTTAATACTTTGTTTAGCTTTTGGAAGGCTTTTTTCACTATGCTAATGCGCTTTCGGATTTCAGTGTCACATCCAAAAATAACTAATTTTTAGTATGTAACTCAATTACTATGCTATTTTAGTTTTATACTATTGTTAATCTATTATTACAAGGCACAAGAGCCACTCAAATACTGATTGAAATTTGTGCATGGTAATAAGAGGAGGGGGTAAGAGCAAATTATATGGATAGGAAAGTTAATTGACCACAGAGATAACGATTACAGTAATCGAGAAAGCATTTTCTTGGGAGTCTGCTCCAAAAGTAACACTTTTGTGGGAGACATTTTCTCTTTACGAATGGAATTCGAATAGAATAACGGTGAGTTATCACGGTGTGTACGTGTCCTGCTATCTACTAGCGGTGAAGGTCTGAACTGCTAAGATTAAGGATAGAACACCTTTAATTTTATTGCTGTGAAAATAGCGACAGACCGGCAAGAGGCTTGCAAAAGTTTTTCTGGTCTAAGGAAGAGGCTGTCTAAGTGAGTATAAACAGTGAATTTAAAACCAACCTGCAACGGGTAGAAGCAATAATTCCCAAGCTACACTAAGTTCCGCTACGGATTCAGTACATGTTGTGCTTTCTTTTGGTTATAGAATTCGTGATTGTAACCTACCTGAGGTGGGAAGTCTTCTCTCTACCATGTCTCTTTAAGGCATGGGCAATTATGACTCCACACTTCAACCTATCCTTGTAACTTTTAGCAAATTTTGCTTTTTTACTATTAATCTGGTCTTCAATAAAAAAAGTGGTAATAATCCATTACAAGGCACAAAAGCCACTCAAGATAGGGGTTTACTGATTTGTGCGTGGTAATAAGAGAAGGAGCTAAGTGCAAATTATATGGATAAGAATCGTTAAAAGTTGACCATAGAAGTAACGATCACAATAATCGAGAAAACATTTTCTCGGAAGTCTGATCCAAGAGTAACATTTTTTGGGAAGAATTTTTTTTATTTCCGAAACAAATTCGAAAAGAATAAAAGTGAAATGCCACGGCGTGTGCGTGTAATGCTAGCTGTGAAGGTCTGAATTGCTAGGATTTAGAATAGAGATCGTTCGATTTTTTTCTATAAAAATAGCGACAGAGTAAAAAGGGGCTTGCAAAGTTTTGTCTGGTCTTAGGAAGAGCCAGTCTAGGAGAGTAAACAGTTAGTCAGTTAAGTGACATACGTGATACACGCTTTGGGCGAACATGTCACGAAAGAGACATAACTGACTGGGCAGGAGATTATCCCGCAATAGGTTGCCATTGCTTTCTGCGGTAGATTGGTTAACAGCCAGGGCTATAGAACCCAGCCCGTTCTATTATTTAACCCTTAACTCGAGGGAAGAGACGAATTAATACGTTTTTCAAAGGTATTTTTACGTAAATGAATGCAAGGAATTTAACTGGAATTTGAACTCGTCTCCACGATTTGCTCTTCCGAGTCGATATCCACTGCACCACAACGCACATGCGAACATTGAGAACATAAACAGTGAATTCAAAACCAACCTGCAACGGGAAGACTTTATAATTCCCTAGCTATACTCATTTATGCCACGGATTTAGTACATGTGGTGCCTCTATTGGTTTTAGAATTCGTGATTACAAGATACCTGAAGTGGATTTTTTTTCTTCTCGCTACCGTATCTCTCTAAGATATGTACGATCATGGCTCCACACATCACCTTATATTTGTAAGTAGAATACACTACCGTTTACTCTCACCTCGATAATAAGGTTGCTGAGGTTGCTAACCTCGTTGCTGAGCTTGAGAAGGACCTCCAATCTGTGGTGAACTGGAGTAAAAAAATGGATCGTGAATTTTAATGCTTCCAAAACAAAGCTGCTATCTGTTAACCATCATAGACAATCGCTCTTACCCCCATTAGCATAGATCAGGCTAGCCCCCCAGAGAGCAAAACACTACGACTCTTTGGCCTAACACTCTCATCGGACCTCAAGTGGAATGACTATATCGAATCTAAAACGAAATCCACTGCTAAGAAGGTCGGTTCACTGTGCAGGGCCAGGAAGTTTTGTTTTTGTCTGTTCCAAGAGTAACACTTTTGGGGGAAGAAATTTCGGTGGACCTGAAGCAGACTACCACCACGTTTAATTTCGTTGTTTTTCATTTTTTTTTCTTTTTTCAGCGCAGTCCTATCGACTAGCACCTTAGCTTTATGATTGACAAATAAATTTTGAAAAATTTCAATATTTAAATATTTTCTTGGTGGGATCAGTTTCTCATAAATCGAGCCTTTTGTAACCAGTCGCCGGTACGACATTACCGCCACCGGTAAATTTGTTCATTATCAAATTTTTTTGGACTTTTTTCAGTGCAATATTATCTTTTAAACCTTAAACTTTACGAATGACAAAAAAATTTGCAAAAATTTCAATATTTAAACAATTTTAGTGGGGGACCAGTTTCTCATACAACCTTATAGTGGGTTAAAAATGGAGGATCGATTTACTTTAATGTTGTATGAGAAACTGACACCCCCCCCCGACCAAATTTGTTTAAATTTTATTTGATAATCGGAAAGTTTAAGTAACAAAGATAGGACTGTGCTGAAAAAAGTGAAAAAAAAAAAAGAAAGAAAGAAAAACAACGAAAATAAATATGGTGGTAGTCTGCTTCAGGTTCGCCGAAATTTCTTCTTTATGAATGGAATTCGAAAAGAATAAAGGTGATTTGCAACAGTGTGTCCGTAACATGGTAACTACGTTTGTCAAGCCTAGCAGACATTTTTATTTTTATTTGTAATGAATTTTATTGTTTTGCGCATCAATTATTTACTCGCTACATCCGTTGTGGTGCGAGGGATATAGGCTCCGAATGGGAAATCGGCAGAGCCGAGTTCGAATCCCAGTTGAATTCGTTGCATTCACTTATGCTCAAATACTCTCGGGAAAGGTATGAATCCATCTCTTCTTCTTTCAGCTATGGGTTAAATAACAGGAAAAATTTGTTTCTTGGTTGATAACCATACTACACAGAAAGAAATGAGAATCTACAGAGAGAAAATATTCTGTTAAGTTAGTCAAGAAGGGTTGGCTTGGTTTATTTTGTCTTACGGCATCAATGGGTTATTTAATGCCAAGAGTTTTACAATAGATTCGTATGTATAGAATATGTTTCCTTTGTAAGATCAGGTCTCATTGAAGTATCTTTGTAAAGAGGTTATTTATCGAGTGTCTGGTTTCATTGATATATTCTTTTCCGTTATCCAATTTGTAGAGAAATTAGTTTTATTGACATTTTCATTTACTTTATAACTTTTTGGATTCGTTTAGTTTATTTTGTTTTACGGTATTTTTTTTTAAAATCGTGTCACCTCAAGTAAAGTATTTTACTGCCACTGTTGTGCAGTTGTTTACAAAAGAGGAAAGTTATGAGAAAGAGTGACAGGTAGCAGGGGGTTTCAGGAAGTGGGTAAGAGAAAGATGAGAATGCTGACGAGAGTGGAGTGAACAAAGAAAGGTGCATAAGAGAGAGGATGCAGATTATTGACTTTAAATTTAAATTCTTGGAGATTGGTGCTGTCGAGGAAGCAAGTAACCTGAAGGGGATTCCACATGCAGGACGTGCGAGAAAAAAAGCTGTTGGAGTAGAATTTGCGTTTACAATTTATTGGTTTCACAGTAAAAGGGTGGGACCTAGTTGCTAATCTTGTGACTCGAGTAAATTTATATATAGGGGTACCAGTTCATCGGAGTAGAAGCCGTGTAAGTATTTGTAGAAGAGACACAGGGAGGACATATTGCGCCGGTGAGAAAGTAACTGTATCCGACCTGCCAAGTCGGAATCGGTCACATTACAGACTACCCGTTGGATTTTGTAAAGGACACCTAGATGGATAGCAGTAGCACCCAACCAGATATGGCAACAATAATCAATGCACGGGCGGATGGTAGATTTGTATATGTGCAGGATTGTTTCAGACGGGAAAATATTCTTGCACAGGAAACCGACCTTTTTAGCAGCGGATTTAGCGATGGATTCTATATAGTCATTCAACTTGAGGTCTGTTGTGAGAGTTAACTCGAGAGGCGTAGTGTTTTACTTTCAGGGAAACTGGCCTGCTAATCGTTGGTAGGAGTGGTTGTCTGTGATGATTAATAGATAGCAGCTTCGTTTAATGGGTTATTTAATGCGGGCAATGTTTTAGGAGAGTTTTCTATGTATAGAATACATATTCTTTGTAAGAAATTAGCTTTTCGACCAGGTTTCAATGAAGTATTTTTGTAAAGAGGGTTTTTGTCGAGAACAAAATGAATTATTGATACAGGGTATCCATAAAGTCCGTGTGCACTTTAAAAGATTTATAACGTTATTTGTATTTGTGATAGAAATAATCTGTAAAGAATGTTATAAAGTTTAATGTACCTAGTTTTAAGTATAGTTATTGAATAATTCTTTACCACAAAATTTGCAACAATTTTTAGATAAGTAAAAAAAAAAAATCAGAATTAAATTGATCCATGGCTTCAACTGAGGAAAAAGTAAACTGTGTTTTTTTGGTTGGCTGAATTGAAATCTACTGTTGCTGTACAAAAAAGTTTAGAATTGAATACAATAAAGAACCACCTCACAGAAACACTACTGCTAAGCTGATGAAAAAAATTCGAGACAGGTTCCGTCTATGATAAGCCATGATCGGGAAGATCGTGGCTTATCAGCGACGGTGTTGCATTCATAAAAATAAATATTAAAAATATAGATTTCTTTCTTTCTAATATTCTTTACAAATTATTTTTTATTGCAAATACAAATAAAGTTATATTTTTTTAAAAGTGCACACGAACGTTATGGAAACCCTGTATATATTTTTTTAAGAATGCATTCTTGGCATTTTTACCATAAATACTATTTTAATACTTTTTGATGTGATTAATATAGACACACCTTGGTTCCCCCTCACTGTAATGGGATTGGATGGTATCAGCCATAAATACAGACGAAGACAAGGACGTCGATAGAGTGAGTGAGATTTAGAGATCTATCACCATTGGTCTACTACAGACTACGCCTACGTATCACGACACTGCACACGACGATTACGACTACGGACGAGATTGCCCTAACCAATTACATTTGCCTTAACTACTTAACAACCTCGTATTCATATATATCCCATTCCGGAACATATCACTTTCATAGTATATTGAAGCCAGTTTGAGGTTTATTATTTGTCTATAGCTGAGACCCCCTAACAGGTACTTCCATCCCGGTCCAAGATGAAACTGGGAAAAAAACAGCAAGTAAGCAATGGTTCCATCTTCCTAGAAAAATCCCTATCAGGAGTCTTGCTACTGAATGCAGGTTATCGTTATACCCAAACAGAAAGAAAAACGAAGCAAAGTCAAAGAATCAAAAAAATATGAAGGAAATTAACTGATTTGATTAACAATTTCTGGGTTATTTAAAGACTAAAGACATTTTGGATTGCAAGAACTGTATTTGTTTTTTAAGTTTGAGTTTTGTTCAACGGCATATCAACCTCTGTGATGCCAAAAAGTGGGGTTTTAAGGTATTTTATTTTAATGTTCGCTTATAGTGAAAAAGGTTGATTTAGTCAATTTTTAATGACAACTTTTTGTTTTTATTCTTTTTTTTATTTTAGAAAACTGAAAATTTCTCCTAGTTTAGTATTCAAAAATGTTTTACTGAGAATTTTCTGTTCAAAAATGTGTTATGTTAATAAGTTTTTCTTCAAAAATGAATATTTGTTTTTATAAAAGTGTATTTTTATGTATATATTTCTATACTTTCATATTGTTTTGACCCCAGTTTGTGGGGTATAATATTAGCCCATAGCTTGGACCCTAACAGATGCTACCACTCTGGGTCAGGGTGGACCTGGGAACAACAGCAATTAAGAAGTGGTTCCATGATCCTCACAATATCCCAATCAGAGGCCTTGCTGCCAAATGCAGTTTGCCGTCATGCCCAGAACCGTAATTTTTGTAACTGGATATTGAATTAACATGTTTTTTATAATAAGAATAAATTTTATCACATGTAAATCCATTTAACCCATAGATAGGAGAGCGGAATAATATTTGCTTGTAAGTGAATATAAAAAAAGAGTGAAAAAAAAAATCAGTTGAAGAAAGAAAAAAAATGTTAAAAGTGAAAAATAGAAAGAAATACAGAAAGAGAGATAGAGAAAGGGGGATAAAGATAAATAACCGAAAATAAACGAAAGAAAAGATTCGAAATATAAATAAAAGAAAGAAAGAAAGAAGGAAAGAAAGAAAGAAAGAAAGAAAGAAAGAAAAATGTGGAGAGGCAGAAGTTGAAGAACTAAAATGAAAAATATGGAAGACGTATTAAGCAAATATATATATATATATATATATATATATATATATAGAGAGAGAGAGAGAGAGAGAGAGAGAGAGAGAGGAAAGGAATGAAGAAAGAAACAAAGAAGAAAAAAATTGACTCTACTAGCAAAGAAAGAAAGAAAGAAAGAAAGAAAGAAAGAATGAATGAATGAATGAATATAGAAAAGGCCGAAGTCGAAAAACAAAAAAAGGTTAAGAAGTATCAGCCAAAAAAGAAATAATAAAGAAAAAAAAAAAGAAAAGAAAGAAAATCACGTTAAAAAAAACTAAAGAAATAACACAAAATCAAAGGAAGAGAGAAATGATTGGAGAATGAAACGTCATTCAATTAAGTGCCATACGTGATACACGATTTGGACGATCATGTCTCGAAAGAGACATGAGTGACTGTGCAGAAGATTATCCCGCAGTAGGTCTCCATTGCTTTCTGCGGTAGACTGGTTGCAAGCCAAGCCTATAGAACTCAATCTGTCCTATTATTTAACCCAAAACTGGAGGGAAGACACGGATTAATGCCTTTACCAAAGGTATTTGTGCGTAAGAGAATGCAATGAATTCAACTGGAATTTGAACTCGGCACTCCCACTTGTAGTTCCAAGTCAATATCTACTGCACCACAACGCACATCCTGAAAGAAACGAAGAGAACGTAAAAATAATAATACCAAGGATGGAAAGACAAGTTAAAAAAAAGAAAGACTTATCTTATATCCCCTAAAACTACAAGAGTATCAACAATAATTTAACGAATATTTGTACACCTGTCGACATTATCTCTTTTCTGATAAGTACAAACGTAAATAGTTATCTTCTGTAAAAAAAACATATTAACAAGTTTTCACCTGGAAGCAAATCTTTTCTTTATCAAATAATGGTCGCTTCTTTGGTAAAGAACTAGGAAATCTGGAACCAAATACCAGCAAATAAATAACTATATCTTACGAATCAAAAATCTTTTAAAATGTTTTTTTTCCTTAAAGGAAAATGAATGAAAGAAGAAAATGTATTAATGAATGAACGGAGAAGAGGAAGAAGAAAACCTAAATAAATTGAAGGATGATGGAAAAGAGGAAAAGAAAAATAACAAGATAGAAAATATAAAATTAGTTTAAACGAAAGAAAGAAAAGAAAATGGATTTAAAGAAGGTATGTAATACGGTAAGAAAGAAAGACTGAATGTGAAATCTGAAGAAGGAAGGAAGGAAGAAAGGAAGTAAGGAAAACTTTTACAATATAAAGAAACGTTAAAAATATAAAGTAACATCTGAAAAAAGGAAGGAAAGAAGTAATGAAGGAAGAAAGGAAAAGGTTAAAAATATAAAGAAAGAAGGAATGGGAAATTTGAGGAAGGAAGGAAAGAATGAAAGATAGAAGGACAGAAGGAATGATGGAAGGAAGGAAAACGTTAACAAAATAAAGAAATGTTAAAAATATAAAGAGACATCTGAAGGAAGGAAAGAAGGAAGGAAGGAAAAAAGGAAGGAAGGAAGGAAAACGTTAAAAATATAAATAAACGTCCGAAGGAAGGAAGGAATGAAGGAAGAGAAAAGGAAAGCGCTAACAATATAAAGAAGGAAGGAATGTGTAATTTGAAGAAAGAAAGAAAGAAGGAAGGAAGGAAGGAAAAAAGGAAGGAAGGAAGGAAGGAAAACGTTAAAAATATAAATAAACGTCCGAAGGAAGGAAGGAATGAAGGAAGAGAAAAGGAAAGCGCTAACAATATAAAGAAGGAAGGAATGTGTAATTTGAAAAAAAGAAAGAAGGAAGGAAGGAAGGAAGGAAAAAAGGAAGGAAGGAAGGAAGGAAAACGTTAAAAATATAAATAAACGTCCGAAGGAAGGAAGGAATGAAGGAAGAGAAAAGGAAAGCGTTAACAATATAAAGAAGGAAGGAATGTGTAATTTGAAAAAAGAAAGAAGGAAGGAAGGAAGGAAGGAAAAAAGGAAGGAAGGAAGGAAAACGTTACAAATATAAATAAACGTCCGAAGGAAGGAAGGAATGAAGGAAGAGAAAAGGAAAGCGTTAACAATATAAAGAAGGAAGGAATGTGTAATTTGAAAAAAGGAAGGAAGGAAGGAAGGAAGGAAGGAAAGCGTTAACAATATAAAGAAGGAAGGAATGTGTAATTTGAAAAAAGAAAGAAAGAAAGAAGGAAGGAAGGAAGGAAGAAAGGAAGGAAGGAAGGAAGGAAAGCGTTAACAATATTAAGAAGTAAGGAATGTGTAATTTGACGAAGGAAGGAAGGAAGGAATGAATGAATGAATGAAGTAAGGAAGGAAGCCAACGAAAAATATTATAGCATGGAAATGAATAAGAAATGAAAAAAAAAAAAAAAAAAGAAAAGCTATCGAGCCTCGTACCCAGATGATCAAATTCCGTGGGTGAATGTAAGTCTGAATGACCTGACAGTCAAACTTCTCTTCAGAATAATTTTTGAATACAGTTTATTTCTTCTTCAGACTATAAATTAACTATCATAGACAATCGCTCTTACCCCCACCAATTAGCATGAATCAGGCTTGTCTCCCTGAAAGCAAAACACTGCGCCTCAATATGATATGCCCGCAGCTATCACTGAATATATACATTATTCTCGACAAGAGTGGCGAAGCCCAAAATATTGTCCTAGATATCTCAAAAGATTCTCGCATGCTGGCTTTCTACGCCAACTGCGAGGCTGTGGTATAACTGGGCAATTGTTTGACCTTATCCAGTCATTCCTTTCAAATCGTGAAATGAAGGTAGCATTGAACGGACATGCCTCCCAATACTATCATCGGAACGCGAGTATCCTTCAAACCTCTATTCTAGATCCTATGCTTTTTTTTATATACATTAACGATCTCTTAGATGTAATAAGACCCCAAGTAGGCATATATGCTGACGACTCTCGCATCGATCAAAAATCTGCGGAGGCTGACAAAGCAAACCTCGTTGCCGAGCCTGAAAAGGACCTCCAATCCTTTAGGACTGGGGTAAGAAATGGCTCATGAATTTTATGCTTCCAAAACGAAGCTGCTATCTATTAACCATCACAGACAATCGCTCCTACCCACCATTTTTCCCTGAAAGTAAAACACTGCGCCTCCTCGGGTTAACTCTTACAACAGACAGTGGAATGACTATATAGAATCCATAGCTAAATCTGCTGCTAGGCAGGTCGGTACACTGTGTAGGGCCAGGAATTTTTTCCCGTCTGAATCCATCATGCGTGAATTGAATAATACTGCACATCAGGTCGGGTACCCTTGCTAGTCAGCTCTGGGTTCTTGATGAAATCCAACGGAGAATCTGTAATGTGATCGATCCCAACTACAGTCACTTTCTTACCGGTGCAATGTGGCTTCCCTGTATCTCTTCTACAAATACTTACACGGCTTCTGCTCCGATAAACGTAGTTTACTGGTGGACCCTATATATGAATTTACTCGTGCCAGAAGATTAACAACTAGGTCCCACTCTTTTACTGTGAATTCAATACAATGTGAACGGAAATTCTACTCCCTCAGCTTCTTTTCTCGCACCTCCTGCCTGTACAATTCTCTTCCGTTTATTTGCCTTCGCGACAGTTACAATCTCCAATAATGAAAATGTAAAGTCAATAGTCATCTTCTATCTCACTAACCTGCATCCTCTCTCTCATGATCCTTTCTCCGTCCCCTCCACTCTAATCAGTATTCTCATTCTTTTATTACCTACTTCCTGACACCCTCTATAACCTGTCACTTATTCTCATAACTGTTCTCCCATGTAACCCCTTGCACTAGTAAACCGTTTTGCTTGGAGCGATATTATTATAAAGAGATTGTTGCAACTCAAATCGGAACACCTCTGTTTACCCTGAATTTTAATGCAAAGCAAGGGTGAGATGAAGTAATGCCTTATTCCATGGTCACAATCCGAATTGACCAAAGCTGAATCCATCGGAATTTGAATTCGGATGGTTGTTTAGCTGTGCCGCTAACCCTAACCCTAACCATCAAGGCAGTAAGAGGAAGAAAGCAAAAGCAACCGGCACGGAATGGCAAAAAAGTAGGAAACAAAAAAGAAATGAAGTAAAATGAGAATGAAAAATAACTAAAGAAAGAAATATAATAAGCTGGACAGAAACTAGCTAACATACCGCTCCCAATAAATAAACAACAAATCATCTTCTTCTTCTTCTTCTTCTTCTTCTTCTTCTTCTTCTTCTTCTTCTATGTGCCCTGTCCCTTCAACAAAACATCTTCTTCTTCTTCTTCTTCTTCTTCTATGTGCCCTGTCCCTTCAACAAAACATTCTTCTTCTTCTTCTTCTTCTTCTTCTATGTGCCCTGTCCCTTCAGGACGTAGGCGATCATGGTTCTCCACGTCTCCCTATCCCTTGTGGATCTTAGTATGTTTACTCCTGTTGCTCCTGGCAACCCCCGTTCCGTAATCCACCTGATCAGGCCCTGCAAATATGTTAACCGCTGCCTTCATCTGTCTCTCCTTCCTTCTGTCTGACCAGTCAGTATCAGGTTCTCCAGGCTCTCCTTCCTCATTGCGTGTCCTAGGAACTTTAGTTGTCTCTTCCTGATGCTCATTATCAATTTCTTTTTTGTTTCAATTCTTTCCAACACCTCATCGTTGCTTGTATGCTCAGTCTACGATATCCGCAGCATTCTTCTGTAGAACCACATTTCTGCTGCTTCCAGTTTTGTCCTCATTTTCGATGATATTATCCAGTATTCATTGCCGTATTGAAGAACTCTCCTCCCATTAATCCCGTTGAGTAGAGTATTGTGAAACAGGAAAATTTCGCTAGAAACAAAGAACAGAGTACTGGATTGCTATGTGATGTCTGTTTTCAATATGGCAGTGAATGCCGGGAAATCTAATCAAATATGAAAGAAAACAAAACTTGAAGAAAATGAATTATGCTTCTACAGAAGGATGCTGTGGATATCATGGACCGAGCATAAAAGAAAGAGCAATTGGAGAATATGATACTCACAGGTCAGACAGAGGAAAAGAGAGACAGGGGAAAGCAGCGTGTAACATACTTGACTGGCCTAAACATCTGAATGGCAGAGCTGGGTTTGTGTGGGGTAACTGAAGAAAGGTTGCTAAGAGCCACCAGGGATAGAGAGACGTGGATAGCCATGATCGCCTACGTCCAGAACACGACACAGAAAAAGAAAACTCCGTAGTGCCGTAGGGGCACAACAGTTGTGTATATTGGGCAAACTAGCAGACACAAAAAGAAAACTACAAGACCTCTTACAGAAGGTAGCTGAAAAGAGTGACAAGAAAGGACTACAAATAAACTACAAAAAACCGAATGCCTGGTCATCAGCAAAAAGAGAAGCCCAAAATGCCAAATACAGGCGAGGGACACTAAAATCAAGCAGGTTCAAAAATTCTAATACTGAGAAAGTGTTCTAACAGAAGATGGAAAGTGCGACACTGAGATCCGAAGGCGAATTGGCATGGCGAAGGAAGCATTCCAGAAATTGAGTAAAGTATTAAGAAACATGACAATTTCGCTAGAAAGAAAGAGGAGAGTACTGGATTGCTAGGTGATGTCGGTTCTTCAATATGGCAGTGAATGCTGGACAATATCATCGAAAATGAGGACAAAACTGGAAGCAACTCAAATGTGGTTCTATAGAAGGATGCTGCAGATATCATGGATCAAGCATGTGAACAATGACGAGGTTTTGGAAAGGATGGAAACGAAAGGTAAATTAATAGTGAGCATCAGGAAGATATAACTAAAGTTCCTGGGACATGCAATGAGGAAGGAGGGCTTGGAGAAACTGATACTGACAGGACAGATAGAAGGAACAAGAGACAGGGGAAAGCAGCGGATAACATATTTGAAGGACTTGATCAGGTAGATGACGAAACGAGGGTTGCATGGTGCAACAGGAGAAAGTGTGCTAAGAGCCACAAGGGATAGGGAGATGTGGAAAGCTGTAATCAGCTACATACTGAAAGGACATGGCACATAGAAGAAGACGAAATCTGACGGAGTGCAACACTTATTTTGAATTCAGAGTTTTCCATCTCTTGAACCGGTTGCAATCAAGGCTATAGAATGCAGTCTGTCCTGCTATTTATCATAGCTGGGGAGTGAAAAGATAGATTCATACGTTTCCTAACCATGTCTCTTCATGGATTCCTACCTTTTTCTATACCTTTACCTGTAATTAATTTGAACTTGGTTTCCTGTGTCCTCAATCCGAGTCGCTAGCCATTACTCCACTGGGCCTCCATACTCCACCTTACTCTACCCTACCCTACCAGAACATTCAAATTAAATTTTGAAGAAAGTAATTAAAAACTTTGAATGAAAAGTAGGCAAATGAAAATTCGTTCAGAAAGTTAAAGAACAATCCTAGCGTCGACACAGAATTTATTTAAAATATCATTTGAATAAGAATAATAATAATAATAATAATAATAATAATCTACACAGACAGAAAAATTGAAGCAAACAGGCCAGACATTATTGTTAAAAACCAGAAGGAGAAAACTTGTCTATTAATTGATATGGCTTGTCCAGCGGATTGTAACATAGCAATCAAGGAATTTGAAAAACTGTCAAAATATAAAGACCTGGAAATTGAAATAGAAAAAATGTGGAAATTGAAAACAAGAGTTGTGCCAGTGATAGTAGGTACACTTGGAATGATAAAAAATGGAACAAAACAACACATTGAAAGAATCCCTGGAAACCCCAGCTTAAGAGATATACAAAAAATTGTCTTATTAAGTACAGCCCACACACTAAGGAAAACTTTATCTATGTAATGCTGGGGATGATAGGGAAGATAGAAAAACATGAAATGAAGCCATAACAACACGCCACTACCTGCCTTAGGTCTCCCCGCAGACTTGGTTGGTAGTGAGACCAAAGCAGAAATCGAAATATGATGAAAAATAACATAATAATAATAATGTGCAAACACTATGGAAAATCTGTAAACAAACACTGGTATGAACATCACCCAGCACCGGTTACAGAAATAGAAGATGTCACTATTCTATGGAATTACACCATCTACACAGACAGAAAAATTGAAGCAAATAGGCCGCACATTATTGTTAAAAACCGAAAAGTAAAAAACTTGCCTATTAATTGATATGGCTTGTCCAGCGGATTGTAACATAGCAGCCAAGGAATTCGAAAAACTGTCAAAATATAAAGACCTGGAAAATGCAATAGAAAAATTGTGGAAATTGAAAATAAGAGTTGTGCCAGTGATAGTGGGTGAACTTGGAATGATAAAAAATGGAACAAAGCAACACATTGGAAGAATCCCTGGAAACACCAGCTTAAGAGATGTACGAAAAATTGTCTTATTAAGTACAGCCCACACACTAAGGAGAATTTGTCTATGTAACGCTGGGGATGATGGGGGAGATAGAAAAAACATGAAATGGAGCCATAACAACACGCCACGACCTGCCTTAGGTATTCCTGCAGACTTGGTTGGTAGTGTAACCATAGCAGAAATCGAAATATGATGAAAAATGACATAATAATAATAATAATAATAATAATAATAATAATAATAATGATAATAATCTGTATTATTTATATATTTCTTGTCCCATCTGTGGTGGGTATGGAGATAAATCAATTTAAGTTAGTAGAGATTACTTCCCCTTAGTCGTTTTAATAATCCACACAAAATATTTATCTGCATTTTGACAAAATTAATGCCCGAGCAATATAAACCGTTTAATTAATCAGGTCCTTTACAGTCTTGTGTAAATAAATGTGTAAATAAATAAATAGACTGACACTGCGAAAATAGTAAACGGGTAAACATTGCTCTAAGTTACAAAAGAATTGTGGAGAGCTATGACCACTAACATCTTGCAGATGTACGTCATACAATAAAGAACATCATGATGGTGATTTTTATTATGACCGGATGCCATCGTTGGGTCGATGTTCTGCTGAGCCCTTGACCATCTATTTCCATGTATATCGGTTGGATGCTCATATCAAAGTTTTCTGTCCATTCTGTGATAATATCAGCCTGTTTTATCTTCTATCTGCTACTCTTCATAACGTTGTATCTTAAATGATGGTAGTAGAAACACTCTGGCTCTTGTGACGTACCAATCTTGCTGTAGATTTCTTTTGCTTGAAGGTTAAATATTAGGTTGACCCAAAAGTTCGTAAACACTTGCGAAATCGGTATATCTGGTCCAGCACAATCGAGACAAACGATGGGTTCAGAAAGGGAAAGAGACATCGTCGGTTCCAAAACAAGATCGATTTGGCAAGAAAGTTATGTTGTGTGTTTGGTGAAACTTTGAAGGAATCGTGCATTTTGAGTCGGTTCCGAATGGTCGTGGCATCAGTGCCGAACTTTACTGTCAGCAACATGAGCGTGTCTACGAAAAGTTGAAGCAAAAGTACCCGGCTTTGATCAACCGAAAGTGCGTTTTGATGCAGCAGGGCAATGCCAAGCCACACACCACCAGGAAGACCAAAGACAAGTTTGAAGAGCTAGACGGCGTTGAGGTTCCGCCACATCCAGACTACAACCCTGACTGTGCTCCATCAGATTACGGCCTTTTCCGCTCAATGTAACACTTTTTGAAGGGCCGCCGATTCGACTCGTTTGATGAAGTCGCGGAAGCGTGTCAAGAATTCGTTGATTCGAATCTGGCTGAATGGTACTTTAAGCAGATCGGAAAGCTTGCAGATCGATGGCAGTAAGTCTTGGAAAATGATGGTCTTTATTTTGAGTAATATTTTTGTTGTTTTTGCGAGTGAAATTTCCATTTTTTGCAAGTGATTTCTGGTAACCTTAGATTACTTGGCGAGTGAAATTTCAATTTTTTGCAAGTGTTTACGAACTTTTGGGACGACCTAATATTATTTCTTATTTGCTAAGTTTCCTGCACTGTTTCATTTGTGATGCGATTTCGTAGGGGAGTCCAAAGATCGTTCTGTACCATCTCATGTATAATGTATCATGTATCATCTAATGTATCATGTATCATGTATAATGTATAATGTATCATGTATAATCTAATGTATCATGTATCATCTAATGTATCATCTCATGTATCATGGATAATGGCTTTACTCTTGCTGATCTTAATTCTTATTAGGCAATCATGGCTATCGACGATAATTCTGTCTTTTGTATCTCTTACAAAAATTTATTCCCCAATTCCTGTTCTATTACCTACCTACACAATCTCGTGTGGTATGTTAGGCTCTGCATTTTTCTGTTCCTCTGGCCTCTAACGTCCTGCGAATATCATATCTTTCAAGCTTTTCTTATTGATTATTTTCCCTCTAAGTGTCAGCTATCTTTTTCCGATGTAATATATAAGTGTCATTTTTGGTAACATTTTCTCTAAAACTTCGTTGTTGCTACTCTGGGTATGACGACAAACTACATTCGGCAGCAGTTCCTCTGATCAGATGATCGAAGGTTTCGAGACGCCTGGAACTAAATTTTAATTGCTGATGTCCCTGACCATATATTGGCGAATAGCGAATCTTCACATAGAAACAAATCACCTTCAAAACATGAAATATATTTTTATAGTAAAAATGACAGCAATCCATTTTTATATAAAAAAGACCAAAAATACATATCTGTAGTAAAATAGTCAGTCAGTTAAGTGCCATGCATGATACGAAAGAGACATGACTGACTGGGAAGAAGATTATCCCTCAGTAGGTTACCATTGCTTTCTGTGGTAGATTGGTTGTTAGCTAAAGCTAGAGAACCCAATCTGTCCTATTATTTGACCCATAACTGGAGAGAAGAGACGGATTATTACCTTTCCCAAGGGTATTTGTGCGTAAGTGAATGCAAAGAATACAACTGGAATTCGAACTCGGCTCTCCGATTTTTCGTTCCGTGCCGATATCCACTGCATCACAAAGCACACCCATAGTAAAATAAAAGCTATATAAAACAAAATGATCAACAATACGTATTATTGTAGAAAGACTAACAATACATTTTATCTGTGTCTGAAGACATGACTGGGTTTTCTTGCTTGTGTAGCATGGTGCAGAGTCCTGTTGCCTGATATAGGGTTTTTGAACAAGCACTCTCTTGACCAGCACTACATACTCAACGCAGTCAATTTAGACTTCCCTGTTGAGTCAGAAAGCTTGTGGAAGGAAATGAACTAAAGCATAATTTTGCCATCCCTAGTGATCACAACAAACACCTTCGTAATCGCCATTAGACTCATCCCACTATTTCCGAATCTGCTGCATTCTCATCTGCTAGATATTCAGACATTCTTAAATGTTCGTATTTTAACTTCTCGTCTGGAGTGAATGCCAAGCAATACTGCATGCTGTTTCGAGAGTTCTGGGTGTGTCAGTTGCGTCATGATGATCTTTTTTATTCGCAGACGGTGCCCAACTGACCCTATATAATTTTCATTCTTACAGAATCAAAAACAGAAAGCGCGCATGCGCGAAATAAAAAATAAAAAATGGAGGAAATTTACTTATCACAGACTGATATATTTCAAACTCGATGTCGATGTTATTCGTTATTACTGTTTAAGAGTGGATATTGGAAATGGCGTTGATCCAGGTTTCGAATAAGCACACTGCAGAAATTTATTCGGAATACATTCCTGTTTAGTCGAATATTTTGTTTATCGAGTCGACGCATAAACTTCTACAAGAGTTGGACTTGGGGACCCTGCCCTTAAAAACAAATCCCAATGAATCTTGATACTCGAAAAGAAAAATGTATTACTAGACACAAAAAACTTATATAAAAACAACAATAAATTGTTGAAAGAAAAAGGTATTACCAACAATAAATAAATAAAGTTTAGTTGGCAATAAATGACCCGCCGAGGTTGATTTGCCATAAAAACCAACCAACCAACCAACCAACGTAAAATTCTGAAGAATATTTGCTACAAAATAATAAGTTGGTTTTGTCTTTCTTAAAAAAAAACAAACGCTTACGGGGTCCTTGTCATTTGCTAGTTTTATCACTGCAAAAGCTGATAAGTGAAAAAAGGCTAAATGTTTTCTGGTCATATGGAAGATAACATGCGAACGTGTGGAGATTAGTCGTGGACTATAGAATTTGTAAGATGCATAAACAATTCCGAAACAGCGTGAAAGTATATAAGTTTTGGCAGGAAATTAATATCACTTTCTTCTGCGCATAATCTGCCAAGGCCATCAAGCTAGGGTTGTTCGGCGAGGAACTTAGACATGTTCATACAGATATATTTTCCGAATTCTAAACAAATATTGCAACTCTATATTCTTTGAGAATCCCTTCGTAGTAACTGTGGGATAATTTCTGCATGATTCATTGTTCTATCTATCTATCTATCTATCTATCTATCTATCTATCTATCTATCTTGAGCCAATAAGAAGAGACTAACATGGAGAAGAGAGCACAAAAACTGGACACCAGAACAGTTCATTTGATGCACATGTTATTGTGCAGTATTATCAAAAAACCCATTCTATTTTCATTTACAATTATTCACTTGCCAGTAAATACTAAAAAAATGTATGAAATACATCATTTTTAAGACACTGGAGTGGCCTAATAATTATGGCCGGTAGTGTATATTATATATATATATATATATATATATATATAGAGAGAGAGAGAGAGAGAGAGAGAGAGAGTCATGATCCGCAGACAGATCTGTATCACAGCTCATCAGTACGGTTAGATATCCGATTGCTTTGTACGCAGAATTGAAAACTGATCAAATTGGCATCAGTCGACGATTCTACTTCTGCGCTCGGTAGAAGGAGGCAGATTTTTTAGCGTATATATTATAATTATACACACGCCCAATAGCTGAGAGTGTTCAAATTCATTGCTGAATATAATTGAAAAATTGTGTGAGAAGCCGTGAACGTTTTGTTTAAAGTGTAGAATTATTATTATTACTACTTATCTTTTGTATAATACATTATGTGTCCATAATGGCATAAGACGAGTTTCGAATCCAGACTTGATTCTCTTCAGGCAAGCAAATCTGTGATTTTAAATATCGTTTTTGGAAATTAAATTTCTGTTTTCGACGGAAATTAACATAAATTCGGCGGATTTCACTCTGAACACGACGACAATTTCTGGGGCGACGAATAAACTTGTCAAATCATAAATCACTTTCGTCGGGGACCAACTTCATTCCGACTTTCACTGGAATCAAATTTCACTTCTTTTTCTTCATAACATGTCAGGGTAATAAACTGTTTCTTTTTCTCCGTTTTTTTTTTTTTAATTTTTGTCGTTTTTTTCTCGCCGTCAGCTTTCAATGTTTTTTCCACCTGAATCCATCCTGCATATATACAAGTCAACCATCCGTCCGTGCATGGAGTACTGCTGCCATTTATGGTCAGGTGCCCCTGCCGTTCTCCTCAGTGTTCTTGACAAGCTCCGAAGGAGAGTCTGTAATGTGATAGGTACTGATCTGGCGACTCGACTGCAGCCACTTTCCCATCGTCGAAATGCGGCCTCCCTCTGTCTCTTCTATAAATACTTTCATGGCTTCTGCTCGGATGAGTTTAAGTCACTGATGCCTCCTCAACAGGTGTTTACCCGTGCAACCAGACTGGCAACTGGGTCCCACCCATTCACAGTCAGGTTAGCCAAATGCAGACGACAATTCTACTCCTGCAGCTTCCTCTATCGCACTTCCCGCCTGTGGAACTCACTCCCGTATTCTTGCTTTCCTGACGGCTACGACCTCCAGAAATTTAAATGCAAAGTTAATACTCATCTACTAACCACTGTACTCTAGCTCTCTCCCCTCCCCTGTATGATCTTCACTTTCTCTCCGCCCATGTATCTGTCATTGCACCTGCTTTCTCAGCTTTCTATTGTTCCTTTCTAACTCCTCACTCTTTTCTAATTAATCTTTTTACATTTATGTAACCCCCTGCACATCAGTGGCGTTTCTGCCTTGCTCGGGGTGAAATGATTAAAAAAAAAAAAAAAAATTACAATTTGCTACAAACGACCTCGTTGAAAACAATAAGCCCGGACCAAAATGTACGCAAAATATAAAGATATATTATTTCTTTCACATTTTTAAAAACATATTCGGAGACATGCCGTGAAGTGGTCAGCCCCCTCCCCCATATTTAGGAGTCCCGATTTAGGTCAACCGTTCACCTCGGCGGGTGAACTCAGACTCTTTAAAATCAAATTTGAATTTTTCTTCACGTTAGCTAGACGTCATTTCCGCATCACTGACAGCTGTCTTCTGGTGCAAAATTTCTGAATCTGGGGCATAAACTTTTCTGATCCCTGTTAAAAAAAGTAAAAATTTTGAATCCAAAGATGTTTTCCATTTTTTCTGTAAAAATTAGTCATCAGTTATCTGACATTTCAACAAAATTCATGCCTTCAAATTTTAAACATCTGCGTTACTGATCCCGAAAATAATTTACATAACAAAATTCATGCTGCCCAATTAATGAATCTGTAATATATCAATCTAACACATAAATATAGCATTCATTAACATGGATCAGGCCAGTATTCCTAAAATCAGAACACTGCACCTCCTCGGCCTGACTCTCTCAGTGGACTTCAAGTGGAATGTATACATCGAATTCATAGCTAAATCTGCTGCTAGAAAGGTCGGTTCACTGTGTAGAGCCAAAAAGTTTTTCTCGTCCGAATCCATCTTGCGCATATATACATTTCCCATCCGCCCGAGTCTTGAATACTGTTGTCACATCTGGTTGGCCACCCCTGCTATTCATCTCGGGGTTCTTGATAAAATCTAATGAAGAATCTGCAATGTGATCGATCGCGACTTGGGAGTTCAGATGCAGTCACTTTCTCACCGTCAAAATGTGGCTTCCTTACGTCTCTTCTACGATTACTTTCACGGCTTATGCTCCGACGAATTTAGCTCACTGGTGCTCCCTGTGCATGAATTTACTCAAGCTACTAAACTAGCAACTAAATCCCACCCTTTTACAGTGAAACCAATAAAATATAACCGCAATTTCTACTCTAACATCTTCTTTTCTCGCGCTTCCCGTCTGTGGAATTCCCTTTGGTATTCTTGCTTCCTCGATAGCTACAATCTCTAAGAATTTAAATGTAATGTCTATTGTCATTTCCCATCTTTCTGACTAGCATTCTTTCCCACGTGTTCTTTTCTCCGTCCACTCTATTCTCATCACACCAGTATTTTTATCCTTTTCTTACCTATTCTCTGATACCCCCTATAACTTGTTCCTCTTTCTCCTCAATTTTCTCCGATGAGACATTCTGCACAAGCATCCCAAGCAAAACAGTAAAACTTAACCCTAAAAGTAACCGGACTGCTACTGTACTATTCTTTCTTAAATGTTACAATGAACTACAATTGTAAAATGGAGGTGAGTGGTGATTAATGGAATAAATGTGATTTTATCATTATAACCAACTATCGGTGAATTTTTTATATATTGGTAAAAATTGTTGAATCGAGTGCCTATTTTATTTTTTTATAATATTTTCGCAACTGCATATTGCATGAACAATATTTTGAAGATAATAATTTTATAGATAGAAGCTGTATTATTTATAACATAACTAGGGGCAGAGAAGGGATGGATTTATGCCATTCATAGGTGTATTTACGTGTTGGCGAATGCAAAGGATCCGAAGTAGAATTCAAACTCGGCTCTTTAGATATTATGAAAATAATAGTGACAAAAATTCTCTAAGTTTTTAGATACTACAGTGGATTATCCGTTCTAGTGAAACGTAGTTGTGTGTCAAAACAGATTAATTGAATTTGGCCTCGTTAGTAGATAGCCCACTGTAAGTTATAAAAGTGGTTATAAAACAAGAAAATCAAATTGTGTATAGAAACAACATTTATATATACACAGATATCAATTAAGTTTTTTTTTACAAATAAAGTAATGTCTTTAGGATGGGTTCAAAACGACGTTAAAATGTTCATGGCAATAAATACCGAAAAGAGTGTTTGTGCATATGTATGTGGAAGCGTTATCAGTTAGGAATATCTTTGATGTTTCCGCTCCTTTGCAGTTCTGGGGACAGCAAAGATGAAGGTGAGTGGGAAAGGCGAGCCGAGCATAATTGATTTCTTTACGAGGTCAAGGAATGTGCTAATTATGCTCGCACTTTCTCAACTCTGGTGATGCTTTCTGTGTCGGCTTTTTATTTCGTCTTTGTGGGTCCCAGCAGGTCATTTGGGAATACACCCGTATTTAATTCTGGGCTTCCCATTCGATGATAAATAAATTTAGCGTAGGCTCGCGAAATGGAATTTGATATTTAATTATTTTTTGGTTTTCTGCCGGAACATATACGTGGAGCCGGGTGCGCAAAGACCAATTTTGGTCATTTGCTTTCTGGATCTCTGAGGGCAAACATCCGGTCCCTCGCTTTGCTCGGTATCACCACAATACCAGAGAGATTTCCTCAGGACTTTAAATTATTTTATATACAAGGATGAGTAATTTCCGTTTTGGGAACCAATATAACTACGTATGAATCATGGTAACTATTAATCATAAGTTGCAGTTATATAGAGTACACTAACATATAGATAGATAGATAGATAGATAGATAGATAGATAGATAGATAGAAAATCACGTTGTGATAGATAGATAGATAGATAGATAGATAGATAGATAGATAGAAAATCACGTGATAGATAGATAGATAGATAGATAGATAGATAGATAGATAGATAGATAGATAGAAAATCACGTTGTGATAGATAGATAGATAGATAGATAGATAGATAGATAGATAGATAGAAGAAAGAAAATCAAGTTGTAATAGATAGATAGATAGATAGATAGATAGATAGATAGATAGATAGATACTAGGTTGAGTCATAAGTAATTTCTGTTTTTTGGTACCACTTTTAATGATAGTTGCAAAATTGATGGAGATGCTCAGCAGTTTCGACATATTTGGGTAAGACATAAGAGTAATTAAAGATCTCTACTGGCAGCAAACTGCCTGCATATGGACATGTAACGAATTCAGCAGAGATACAAAGATAGAAAGGATGTGTCTTTTCAACGGATTTCTTCAACTTGTACAGAAAGACTATTCTGAGGACCCTAGATATCATGCCAGGATTTGTCATCGGAGGTCACAATTTGAACAGCATAAGGTACGCAGATGATACAGTCCTGATTGCAGACATGGAAACGAAACTACAAGAACTCCTACAGAAAGTAGCTGAAGAGAGTGACAAAAAAGGACTTCAAATAAACTGCAAGAAAATCAAATGCATGGTCATCAGCAAAAAGAGCAGCCCAAAATGCCAAATACAGGTGAGCAATACTAAAATCAAGGAGGTACAAAACTTAATTACCTGGGATTTGTTCTAACAGAAGAAGGACTGTACAGAGAGAACCGAAGACGAATTGGCATGGCGATGGTCGCGTTCCAGCAGCTGAGTAAAGTATTATGAGACAGGAAACTTTCACTAGAAACAAAGAAGAGAGTATTGAATTGCTATGTGATGTCAGTTCTTCAATATGTCAGTGATTGCTGGACAATATCATCAAATATTAATAAAAAACCTAAAGCAACTGAAATGTAGTTCTACAGAAGGATGCTGTGGCTATTAGGGATCGAGCATATGAGCAACGATGAGGATCTGGAAAGGATGGAAACGAAAAGGAAACTTCTACTGAGCTTCTAGAAGAGACAGCTAAAGGTTTTATGTGATGAGGAAGGTTGAATTAGAGAATCTGATACTCACAGGTAATATAGAGGAAAAGAGAGACAGGAGAAGCAGCGGATAAGATATTTGACAGGCCTGAGCAGGTGGATTGCAGAGCGTGTTTTGGGTTGGATAACAGGAGAAAGCGTACGAAAAGTCACTAGGTATAGGAAGACGTGGAAGGCCATGAAAAGACATGGCACATAGAAGAAGAAGAGTTACTGAATGTCGATTGCAACACACACAGTGGGTCAAATAATACATTTCTTAGCGGCATCAATGAAGACATTGAAAGTGAGTTTAAGCCAAATAATATTTTAGGAGTCCAATCACGTGAATAAAGCAGGTAGAAAAATTTAATTACCTGGGAAGTATTCTAACAAAAGACGTAAAGTACGACACAGAGATCCGAAGGCGAATTGGCATGGCGAAAGACGCGTGCCAGAAGCTGAGTAAAGTATTATGAGACAAGAAAATTTGGCTATAAACAAAGAAATTAGTACTGGATTGCTATGCAATGACAGTTCTTCAATATGGCAGTGTATGCTGGACAATATCATCAAAGATGAAGGAAAAACTTAAAGCAATTGAAATGTGTTTCTATAGAAGGATGCTGCGGATATCATGGATTGATCACGTGAGCAATGATGAGGTTTTGGAAAGGATGAAAGCTAAAAGGAAAATATTGACCATTAGGAAGAGACAGCTAATGTTCTTAGGACATGCAATGAGGATGAAGGGCTTGGAGAACCTGATACTGACAGGCCAGATAGATGGAAAAAGAAACAGGAGAAAGCAGGGGACAAGGACCTGATCAGGTGGATAACAGAACGAGTGTTGTGTGAGGTAACAGGGGAAAGTGTACAAAGTGCCGGATACATTTTTCTTCCGGTGGTTGGAACTTCAAACTAAAACGTTTATTTCTTTCACCTAGATTGACAAAAATATGATACCTGGGAAGTGTTCTAACAGAAGACGTAAAATGTGACACAGAGATCCGAAAGCGAATTGGCATGGCGAAAGACGCGTTACAGAAGCTGAGTAAAGTTTTATGTGACAGGAAAATTTTACTAGAAACAAAGAAAAGAGTACTGGATTGCTATGTAATGTCAGATCTTTAATATGGCAGTAAATGTTGAACAATATCATCAAAGATGAAAATAAACTTGAATCAAATGAAATGTGGTTCTACAGAAGGATGCTGCGGATATCATGGATCGAGCATGTAAGCAATGATGATGTTTTGGAAAGGATGGGAATGAAAAGGGATTTAATACTGAGCATCGGGAAGAAACAACTAAAGTTCCTGAGACATGCAATGAGAGAGAATTGCTTGGAGAACCTGATACTAACGGGCCAAATAGAGGGAAAGGAGACAGAGGAAAGCAGCAGATAACATACTGGAAGGGCCTGAGCAGGTGGATGCTTAAACGGGTGTTGCATGGTGTTACACGAGAAAGCGTGCTAAGCACTTAGCTGGATAGGGAGACCCATGATCGCACACATCCTGAAAGGACAAGGCATATAGAAGACATCTTGAAAAATATGTAGTGTATATGAATATGGATTCATTAATTGAGTGACAGGTATGAAATTGAATTGCAAAGTTTTGTTCTGAAGAAATATTGTTGGAAGAGAAACCGGTTCATCGGAATTCATTGATAAGGCCGTAAGTAGGAAGCAGTTAATTGCAGAATCCACGGGAATTAACAGTTTTTTTAAAACACATCATACTTTATAATATCCCAAAGATAGGGTAAGTCAGTAAACTGGGTCTTTTGTTTTCTTCAGGTTTCTTCAAGAAAAGAACTTGTCGAATGGTTGATAAACAAAAACGGATATTAATCATGATTCAATAGTTATTGTATTTATGAGCGTTTACTCTATCTTGTCCTCAAGGACATTCCTCTTAACGTTCCCTAGGTGGTGTTTGATAAGGCTGGATGAAAAGGGAGGACTCAAAAATTCTTTATTTTTTATATCTCTTAAACCACAGGATACAGTTTTAGCAAAACTGCAGTGAATGCTGGACAATATCATCGAACATGAGGACAAAACTGGAAGCGGCCGAAATGTGATTCTACAGAAGGATGTTACGGATATCGTGGACTGAGCATACAAGCAACGACGAGGTGTTAGAAAGAATGGCAACAAAAAGGAAATTGATGCTGAGCATCACGAAGAGATAACTGAAGTTCCTGGGACATGCAATGAGGAAGGAGAGCCTGGAGAACCTGATACTGACTGGACAGATAGAAGGAAAGAGAGATAGAGGAAGGCAGCGGATGACATATTTGCAGGGCCTGATCAGGTGGATGACTGAACGGGGTTTGCCAGGAGCAACAGGAGCAAACATACTAAGATCCACAAGGGATAGGGAGACGTGGAGAGCCATGATCGCCTACGTCCTGAAGGGACAGGGCACATAGAAGAAGAAGAAAGCATATCATATGTTGCACGGCGAGGTTATATATGGCCCAACGAACTGAGCATCAGCCGAAAAGAAACCCAGAATATTGCATTATAGACCCTCCTCCGCTCTTCTACCCGATAATGTGTAGTAATATTTGAGTAATTAAGAGAAAATGAGAGATCTATAAGCTGTAGTTTAGTTAAATATGCGTAAAATAGATTAGTTAAATAAGCGTAAAAGTTGACTAAATTACAGTATTTACATTATTTGGACTATTGTCCTCATCTTTGTTGCTATTTGTACTATATCATTGCGTAGTAGTAATGCCACAATTGGAAGTCATGTGTTATCTCCCTCTAACCCTGCAAGTTACTTGTTCACCACTGCTGTAGCCTGTTATTGAACTCACAACTTCTTGAGTCAGGACAGGAACCAACCAACGTCTATATCAACTGGGCCATGTGTCCTTAAGGCTACAGCAGTGGTGAATAACTTGCAGGGTTAGAAGGAGATAACTCATGACTTCCAATCGTGGCATTACTACAACGCATGGAATGAAGATGATATACCCCAGTAATTGTAATATAGGGTTCGGTTCGAAATTCCTAGCACCTAAAGAAGGCCGTAGTGTACAACGACCGAAACGGCGTACAAATGGCAACAATAGTCCGAATAATGCAAATACTGTAAATATTACCTCATTTCAGAAATATAGTCGACTAAATTAGTTATTTAAAATTCTAGGATTATGTTTGTCCTTGTAGCGTTAAAAGTAGTTGAAAAAAAAAAACGCCCACAGATAGTTTGTATGGTCTATCGAAAATCAATAGAAAAAAAAAGGCATTTTCTCTCGAGCTCATATATCGGTAGAACATGCCAAAATTTGATCTGCTAAATAATCGGGGGTGCTTTTTTATATGTATACAAACAGCTACATGTGAACGCCTGAGGAAATATTTGTATTCGATTAAGAGATTAATTCTTTTTTGTTACAGCGTGAAATTTGCGTTTGCTTGGACTTTAGTTTTAATGCAACTCAATATCTTCAAAGAAATATAAGAAAACCCAGTAGGAGATACATTTTTAAATAAGAACAGAACTTGAATTCTGATGTTTTTGGGGCAGTAAAACAGACAAGAAGCGGGTAAGTAAAACGCAATAATAAACTTTGAAGTTACACATTAATAAATCTATCGCAAAATTGTAATATTAAACATTTGCTTATAAGGAACAACTCAGCATTTATTGACCAAGCAACAAGGGCTATTTTCACTTGAAATATATAAATATTAATATATCATTCAACCACTGCAGTGGTTGAATATATTCTTAATCTCAACATTGAGTGAATCTAGGCAGGTTTCAAGTTTCAGTGTTTTTTACTTAAAATATTACACTCAAATTTTATTTTTAGCTGCAATATCTTAAGTAAAAAATTTCTTACTTTTTTTACTTGGCTAGAATATCGACTCCTTTATTTTTCCAGGTTTAATAATTGATCCTGTTCTTTTCCAAGCTTAATAGCATTTTAAGAATATTACTTTTCAGCGCGCATTTTTCCATGTAATTAAAAAAAAATTTCTAGAAAATAAGTTACTCAAGTCTAGTAGCTGTTGTCACTCTGTCTACTATTGATAAAGTTCTCATTCCTAATGTTTCCTAGGCTTTAAGAGGAAAGTTAAAGTCTTGATTATGTCCTTCTTTTTCTCTTCCAGTTATATTTCCATTTACTTGCTTCCCCGACAGCTATAATCTCCAAGAATTTAAATGTAAAGTCAATAGTCATCTCCTATCTCACTAACCTGAATCTCTCTCATGCTCTTTTCTCCGTCCACTCTACTCTCATCAATATTCCCATCCTTCTCTTACGCACTTCACGACACCCCTTATAACCTGTCACTCTTTCTCATAACTTTCTTTCTATGTCACCCCCTGCAGAACAGTAACAGTAAACTGCCTTGCTTGGGGCGATATGATTATAAAAACAAATTGTTGTGACTCCAACTGGAAGACCTCTGTTTACCCTGCAGTTTAATTCAAAGCCTTATTCCATGGTCACAATACAAAGTGACCAAAACAGAATCCATCGCAATTTGAATTCGAATGGCCTTGTAGCTGTGGCGCTAACCCTAACCCTCACGAGAGTAAGACACCCCCTATAACCTGTCACTCTTTCTCATAACTTTCCTCCTATGTAATCCCCTGCACAACAGTAACAGTAAACTGCCTTGCTTGGGGCGATATTATTAGAAAAAAAAATCTATAGCATTATAATGTGAATATAAAGTGGGGGATTAATTCTACACTACAATCAATATATAATCTGATCTCTCACTTTATGGCCACATTCATCCTTCTCTTACCCACTTCCTGATACCCCCTATAACCTGTCACTCTTTCTCATAACTTTCCTCCTATGTAATCCCCTGCAAAACACTGGCAGTAAAATGCCATGCTTGGGGCGATATGATTATTAAAAAATGTGATATCGATATTAGTTGTTTGTTTCCATTGAAAGTCCTCAAATTCTCAAGTGATGTGGTTTCTATCATTTGTTAGAATTCTTTGTTTGTGACATGATCCCCATCTGTTGCGTTATGTGAAGATCATTATCTTTTAGTTGTGGCTCTGTCCTCGGGCAGAGTGCAGCTCGATTGTATCTCTGTTTGAAGACATGCAATTGATAAAAATTATGCTGAGAGGTGCCCAGTCCCGGAGAAAAGTGTCCTGAGGCCATGCCATCCAATTGCACCAAAGAGGTAGACTGATGGTCGTCAAAAATCTGAATAAATGTGGATTTCGCCAAGACCAATATGATTCGCTTGATCAAAACCATTTCTAACTTTTAATATTGTTGTATACATCTGATCATATAGATATTTCTTAATAACTTTGTTTCAATGCATGCCAACCACATGAAAGTCTAGGATCTGACAATATTATTTAAGAACATGACCCGCGTTTTAAGGTTAATGTGTTGGTTTTATTGCAGTTCAGGAGGCATTAATATATGACACACAATCAGGATTGCTTGATCTCCCTTTACATTTGCAGCAGTAAAAGACTAGTTAAATAAACATTTGATGCTTCTCATATAATTTATAGATTGAAGGCAAAACAGAAACACAATACAGCAAAAATCTTATATCATCAAATTTTACTTGTTTGTTCCTCAAGGTTCTTAAACAGAATTTTTTGATAAATTTATTATTGAAATACTTAACTTGAATTTATTTTAATCTTTTATACTTTTATTTATTTGGTTTGGTTTATTTTTTTTACGTCATATCAACCTCAATGGGTTTTGTTTTACGTCATATCAACCTCAATGGGTTTTGTTTTGCGTCATATCAACCTCAATGGGTTTTGTTTTGCGTCATATCAACCTCAATGGGTTTTGTTTTACGTCATATCAACCTCAATGGGTTTTGTTTTACGTCATATCAACCTCAGTGGGTTTTGTTTTACGTCATATCAACCTCAGTGGGTTTTGTTTTACGTCATATCAACCTCAATGGGTTTTGTTTTACGTCATATCAACCTCAATGGGTTTTGTTTTGCGTCATATCAACCTCAGTGGGTTTTGTTTTACGTCATATCAACCTCAATGGGTTTTGTTTTGCGTCATGTCAACCACAATGGGTTTTGTTTTACGTCATATCAACCTCAATGGGTTTTGTCTTGCGTCATATCAACCTCAGTGGGTTTTGTTTTACGTCATATCAACCTCAATGGGTTTTGTTTTGCCTCATGTCAACCACAATGGGTTTTGTTTTACGTCATATCAACCTCAATGGGTTTTGTTTTACGTCATATCAACCTCAATTGGTTTTGTTTTACGTCATATCAACCTCAATGGGTTTTGTTTTACGTCATATCAACCTCAGTGGGTTTTGTTTTACGTCATATCAACCTCAATGGGTTTTGTTTTACGTCATATCAACCTCAATGGGTTTTGTTTTACGTCATGTCAACCTCAATGGTTTATTATCAGAAGATTGGTAGTCGGTTAAAGGTTGGATTTGTGTGAAATTATGTGGAATAGTGTAAGAACCCTTTATTACAATCACTGGAGTATATCATCTCCCATCCCTTGCGTAATAAAGTGTTCTATTCGAAATTTCTAGCACCTAAAGAAGGCCGGAGCATACTACGGCCGAAACGTCGTACAAATGACAACAAAGATGAGGACAATAGTCTGAACAATGTAAATACTGAGGAACAGTTATATATAAAAATATAATCTTATATTTTTATTGTTCGTCGGTGAAACTTTTATAGCAGGAGGGTAGCTGGACAGAGATCACGCATACGAAGGGCCGCCGGGAATTGTTCAGCCACAAATACAAGTCTTTATATTGTTTTAAAACACCAACACATTTTCGCTTTTTTGTTTTGTCGCTTTCTTGACATCATCTAGGGTTAGGTGTATTTGTCAGTTCTTTCCGGCAGTCCATTCGTTTCAAGCCGGTTGTCGCTTGTGTCCCTTTTTTGTTGTCGCACATGCTGACATCATCCACGGCCGGATATATTTGTCAACCACCCTTGTCTTTTGTTGATCTCACTTAAGGCCGGTTGTACCTGCTGTTCAAGTTAATATAATACAATCGGTCCCAAACAGGTGCTATCAGGCAGCGTCATAGTGAACCTGTGAACAACAAAAATTAAGAGGTGCTGTAGAGGATTTTGGGTCCTCTAACGATTTCTATTATGACTCGACCAACAAGAAATAAACAACTCCAATTCGTAACCAACAAATTAATATATATTGAACAAACAACAATAATACATATAATGACAGTACATACACAGCAAGAGAAAGTGAAAAAGGAAAGAGTTATTCCCCTTTGTCTGTTCATTGAAACAAAATAAGATGTATGAAGTTTTTTTCTCTAGCTGAAAGAAAGGTTTGTACAATTGTTTAGATTATCGTCAAGAGTTCAAAGTTCAAATCCTTGATGAAATTATTCAGACAGAAAACAAGGTTCTGTGTCTGTGTATGCGTTTAGGCAAGAAAGTCAGACAGAAGACAAAGTTCTGTGTCTGTGTGTGCGTTGAGTAGAGAGAGAGAGAAAGAGACTTACATGCGATGTAGTAGTCTTAGGCAGTCTGTGGATTTCTACTGACGAAGGTTGGGAAAATCGTGAATTTATGTATAGAAAGTGGCTCGACAAGCTAGCGCGGGAAAAAATTTTCTTTATACAAGAAAAATCTGTGATTGGCTTAAAAATAAACCAATCAACAAAACACACGTGAAAGTTGCTTCTTAGGTGAAAGGTTAAAGCGACTGCGATTGCTAAATTGCCCTATACAATAACAGTAGTTATTTATAAGCCAATCGCAGACGAGTAAAGTATATGGGTCGAATGTGGGTAAGAAAAGCATATAGCAACCGCTATAGTGCTTCATTGTCCCTCAACCCTCACAATTAGAGGCCCTGTGCCGGATGTAGTTTATCAAACTTTCTATTTAATAAAATGACAATCTTTATATAGATTTAGAAAAGAACGATTTTCCTGCATAATATTGCGAAAATAAATGTTTTCTTTTAATCTAACCTATAATGCCTCTTAGATTGCGTTTCCAGAAATGGTTATAAAAGTTAGGAATCCAAGACTTCGTGTTACTTCTTATCTCATAAAACTTAAAATACCTTCCTTTACCTAAAGTTTATTTAAAAAAAAAGAAGTATAAAATCAAACTACTTTATTGTTATAATGTTTGGATGCAGTCTGAAGGAGAGTTCCTTATTCAAGCGTGATTGTGCTTTTTGGTGCATGAGTTCCAGGCTAAAAAAACAACCAGCTGACGTCATGTCTACCGGAATTGTTAAGACGACTAAATTAAATCATGTTTGTTCTTACCTCTCTTGAATTTCAAAAAGTTATTTTCCAGAGTTTTGCATCAATAACATAATGACAAAAAAAGTTTAGAAACCCAAATCATTGAAGTATGGTCGTAAAGAGGGAAAATAATTTATTAGCAAAAGGCGTTTTGGAAGTGATAAAAAAAAATAACTTTTAATTCATATTCTCCCAATAAATCTTTTGTCGAAATAGAGTGTTGAGATTGCGAGACGCGAAAATTATTGGCTATGTTAGATGTTTTTAGTTTTATTTTTTCTCTTTTGGTGTGATTCTCTTTCTTTTAAAACGGTTCGTTTTTCCCTTGTTTTTTTTTATTTTCCGTGATCATGTAATGTCTATTGTTTGCTTTTTTATTTCTGTTTTCTTTTATTGTTTTTCTTTTTTTTCTTTCTTTTTTATGCATTTCTTTTTTTCTTTCTGTCTTTTACAACTTTCTCTTACCTGTGATTTTCAGCTTTGTTTTTTCTTACGTTCTATTTTCTCTTCCTTTTCTCGTTATGATACATCTCCTTCAGTTTTTCATTCCTTCGATTTTTTTTATATATGTCCTTCCTATTTTCATTCCTTCGATTATTTGGAAATAATTTCTATCTTTTTAATTTTCAATTTTTCTTTCTTTTCTTCTATCTTCCTTCTCCAACACCTGGATAAAAATTACCTTACAAAAGACACCTTTCTTTGATTAAAATTGGTTTCTTTCTTTCTACGAAATTGCCTTCATTGAAAACAATAACGTCCTTCTTTCTTTTTTTTAGAGGGGGAATATTTCTTTTTTTGAAATTATTTTCTTTCCGTTTTTGAATTTTCCCCGCTTTCTTTATTGTTGTGAAATCATTAATTCTTTTAATATATTTTCCTTGTTTTCATTCCTTTAAATTTATTCATTTTTTATTTTTTTAACTTCTTTCTTTCTTTCTTTCTTTCTTTCTTTCATTGAAAGTTATTTCTTTTTTCTTTCTTTCTTTCTTTCTTTTTTTCTTTCTTTGAATTCCCTTTCTCTCTCTCTCTTTTTTTCTTTTTTTTCTTTCATTGAAGTCACTTTCTTTCTGGCTTTCTTTCATTGAAATAAATTTCTTTCTTTCAGTTTCTTTTCTTTTTTCATTCATTGAAATCTATATCGTTGACATTACTTTTATTATTCGTTTTTATCTTGAATTTTTCATATTATTTTTTATTTTCCGTTTTCTCTTTGAATATATCTATTATTCATTTTTCCTTTCGTTTTTCTTTCTCGCAATCTTCCTTCCTTCCTTCCTTCCTTCCTTCCTTCCTTCCTTCCTTCCTTCCTTCC
Organism: Ascarosepion bandense; assembly: GCA_037127315.1. Classification (NCBI taxonomy): domain Eukaryota; kingdom Metazoa; phylum Mollusca; class Cephalopoda; order Sepiida; family Sepiidae; genus Ascarosepion; species Ascarosepion bandense. The sequence goes on from JBBBDQ010000991.1 coordinate 5,416,255, forward strand.
TGCCAACACATTTTCACGTCTGTTGCGTTGTAATTTCAGCTGTACTCTCCATTCTCCAGCCGAGCACAAAGACGATAGGGAGATGCCATCGAATTCCTTCGAGTCTGTCTGAGACTAATTATTGATCGTCAACGCCGAGTATCGATTCTTGTTCTTTGATAAACACTTGATTTTCCTTTTTCCTTCAAAAAGGCTGTCGGCCATGAGAAAATCGGCGGCCGCAATTTGCAACAACGAGAAGAGCTTTCCAGAAAATAGAATTGTATAAGATAAAGAGAGGTCATAAATTTGGATGGCGTTTTTGTTGTCATAATGACGGATAATGATCGGCGATTATTTGGTCGAAATTTGAAGAGAAGAAAGGTAGGAAAATTCATTATAGATACTTATTCAGAAGCGTGTGCACTAATGGACGGGTATATTACAAAGAAATGCATATTTATGTAACTGTTATGTAGTGTGAATATTTTGGCAGTATTTTTTTTTATTGATGCAGGTTAGGTTAATATTAAATAAAATTCTTTATTTAAGTAAGTGTTTATGTTGTATGCTGTTTTTTAGACCATTTTTCTAGTTTCCGCGGGAAAATTTGAACATTAATATTTAAATGCCTTTAGTGATTTTATTGTCTTCATAAATCATTATCAAAGAATATTATTTTTTTTGTGGATACGAGTGTTTTGATGTATGTGAACTGCGGTTTTTTCTATTGTTTTCATCTGTCATGTCTTCATAAAGTCGTCGTCGTCGTCGTCGTCGTCGTCGGCGTCGTTTTGTTTGTTTTGTTTTTACTATTTGTTGTGAAATTTATTTCGTGTATCTGTACCAAAACTGAATAACTTTTATCAATTTTTATTACTTACATTCTGTTTCAAAATTATCGTATTCGTAGACATTTTTACACCCACACTCCCACACCCACACACATACACACATATGAAATCTATCTATCTATCTATCTATCTATCCTTTCGATAAAATCTATCTATCTATCTATCTATCTATCTATCTATCTATCTATTCCTTTGTTCTTTTTCCTTTCTATCTGTCTATCCTCGCCCGTTTCTTTCTTTGTTTTTATTTCTTTATTTCTACACCAGCTCATTTCTATTTATCTATCTATCTATCTATCTATCACAGTCTGCTCTTATCTATCCATCTATCTCTCTTTTCTTTAATCTTCTCACCCCAAGCAAGGCATCCTACTGCCACTGTTGCGCAGGGGGTTACATAGGAAAAAGTGATCAGAAAGGGGGTTTAGTTTTGGGAAATGTCAGGAGGAGGGTAATAGATGGATGAGAATACCGAGAATAGGGGAGCAGCAGAGGAAAAAAGAGACTGAGAAATGGATGCAAGTTAGTGAGATAGGAGATGTCTATTGACCTTACATTTAAATTCCTGGAGATTGTAGCTGTCGGGGAAGCAGGTATATGGAAGCGAATTCCACAGGCGGGAGGTGCTATAAAATAAGCTGTAGAAATTGCGGTTACATTTTATCGGTTTCACTGTAAAAGGGTGGGACCTAGTTGCTAATCTAGTAGCTCGTGTAAATTCATACCTGGGAAGCACCAGTGACCTAAGTTCATTGTGGCAGAAGCCGTGAGCGTATTTATAGAAGAGGCACAGGGAAGCCACGTCACGCCGGTGAAATACCGACTGCAGCCGAGCTGCCAAGTCGGTATCTATCACATTACAGATTCTAGGTTGAATTCTATCAAGAACCCCGATATATTTAAATATGTGCAGGATGGATTCAGACGGGTAAAACTTCCTGGCCCTGCATAGTAAACCGACCTTCTTAGCAGCGGATTTAGCATAGGATTCTATCTATCTATCTATCTATCTATCTATCTATCTATCTATCTATCTATCAGTCTGTTTGTCAAAAGTGTTGTATTTTTATATATTAAACTGATAAATTTTATTACTAGACAGTAATTTAATTGGATACCACTTTTATGTAGACGCTCGGTTTATTTATTAAAAAGTATATTTATATATTTTCGTCTGCCGGTCAGAATATTAGAGAAATCTTGTTAAAGAAAAAATATGCGCTCCACAGCATAGTTCGAACCAGCGTCCTCTGTGACAAGAGAAACTGGCGTAGATGATCACGTAAACTTAAATAGTGCATTATAATAAAATCTTTTGCAGACTCTGGCAATTTTCATATCTGTTCAGTTCCGTCTCCTGATGTAAACAAGGCAATTCTTAAAGAAGTGATGGATTTTTATTTATTAATCCGAATGACTTCGTGATTAAATATTATGTATATGGAATACTAGCAGTATAGCCCGGCATTGCTCGGGTGTAATGAAAGCTTTAAAACTAATCCATGGTCCTGGAACTCAGACTCTTTGGACGTTAGCACGAAAGACTAAAAAGCAATAGTTGTTTCCAGTTAAAGCGAAACCGTAGACTGAAAGAAAAATGAATGGATGTAAGTCAAATTTGGATTTCCTGGTATCGTTATCAAATAAACTTTTTCCTCGTCAACTAAATTTTGAAGTCTAAATAAGTCCTCAGAGTAAATGGTATCACGGCTGAGACTAAGAACTACAATTATACCTACTTAGAGCCAAACGCGAAGCAAAAACTAAAATAAAAGGGCTGAAAAAATACAGACATACAGGCAGATAAACAGATACACACACAAACATCTTGCCTTATATATATATATATATATATATATATATATATACATATTATCAATTTTCTGCACTATTGCAAGAACTGCAACCTTGAAACTTCTGAATATCATTTCTTATTTCTTTGTCTATGAATGTATCAAATTTTATTAAAATCGGACCACTCCTTCTATAACCCGATTTTTTCGATTATCGATTTTCGATATTTATCGCAGGTACCTCGACACAAAACCTAGCTAAGAACACTCGCAGACGCTTATAGTTCAACTGTGTATATTTTCAAGAAAATCGGTTTAGTTGTTTCGGAGTCTATAGGTAACAGACACATACTCACACACACACACACACACACACACATACACACACACACACACACAAAGTTCCATTTATAAATAAGTTTAGATACAGGCCGTAAAATGAAAAAATATTTTATAAATAAACGGAGAGTCTACACAAAGGTGAGCATCCATAAAAAAACATTTAAAAAGTTATGAAATTACATATTGTTGAGTTTTGCTTGGTTTAACGTTATTATATTTTAATATACGCGTATATAAGTTTGAGTTTGAGACTTGTTTAACTCCATAATAACTCCTGTGGGTTATTTAATGCAAAAAATGGTGGGGCTTTAATGTATTGTTTTTACTTTTCGGTTATATTGAGAAGGTTGATTTATTCCGATTTTGATGAACATTTTTTTATTTTTTGAAATTTTTATTTTATAAAAATTAAGATGTCTTCTAGTTTTTGTTAAAAAATGTATTGCTGGTAATAATTTTTTTCCTTAAAAAATATATTGTTGGTAATATTTATCTTTCACAAATGTATATTTTTGTATTTTCACAGTTTTTTGACCCCATTATGGAGGATAACAATTTGCCCATAGCTGAGACCCTAGCATGTGGTACTACACCGAGTCAGGATGGACCTGGGAACAACAGCAATAGAGAGGTTCTTTCCATGCTTCTCAAAACCTCCCAAGTAGTCCACCTTGTGACTTGGAAGCAGCTGAGGAATTTGTTTACGCTTTTTATTTACTATGCCTTTTTGTTGTAAGTCTTGTCTGATGGTTACAGGACTGCAATCAGCATCTGTGAC